>CAWUFW010001018.1:3000000-3262068 GCA_963921515.1 Calotriton arnoldi | reverse complement strand
CAGCACATATATATTGCTGGCTGTTCCCCTGAGAGCTCATTTGCCTGCACTACATGCTCCAGGACGACATCTGCCACTGCACTGCTGCTGTCTCTGCCCCTCTGGACCCTGTAATGGCACGTACTGTGGAGAGAGCCCCAGCCTTCAGCCTTGAGGAGAACCAGGCCCTGCTGGACAGTCTACTTCCACAGTACAGCAAGCTGTATGGGACACCAGGGGAGCAGGTGAGTGTTCTGTGCACTGCCTTTCTGAATGTGCATATTGACTGACTAGCAAGGCTGAAAGTCTGCACGCCACTGGCTAGCAGGCTCACTGAGTAGTTGTCACCCCCATAGTGTGTAGTGACATGCACTGGACAGGTATGGTGCAGTGACAGTGCATTTGAACAAGGTTTTACTTCCCATGCAATGATACCATGTAGTGACGTCCTGGCAAACTGTCCATGGGCAGCTTTGCACTGCCTGTGTACATCATGTGCCCCTGTGATTGAGACATGTATATACAACTGTGTCATGCACGGATATGTTGCATGTGTAGTAATGGCCTTTTCACTTTGTCATCCTGACAGGTTAATGCCCATCGGACAGCAGGAGATCTGGAAGGACATCGTCCGGGCTGTCCGGTCCGTGGGGGTCTACAAGCGCCGGATCCGCAACTGCCAGAAGAGGTGGCAGGACCTTCGGGGCTGGACCCGGAGGATTGCACGGGTCCAGCTGAAGCTGTCGCCTCCTCGCAGGAGGGGCGGAACACGGACCCTGACCCCCCACATGCTCCAGATCCTGGCGGTGGTGTTTCCAGACCTGGATGGGCAGCTGAAGGCCAGACAGCAGCAAGGAGGGGGTGAGTCAAAGACTGCACTGTGAACTCTGTATTACATGCTATGTGCCCTCCTCTGGCCTGGTTAAACTGCCACAGTACAGCAGTCATGTTGTCCAGGAGCCATGTCCCTCTATTGTGCACTGCCCACTGCTCATCTGATACCCAGGTGTGGCCCTTACATTCAGGGAATTGTGTCACTTGGGACTGTGTCCTTGCAGTTTGCTTCACTCAATGTGGGGGACAGCATCTGTTTCCCTAACTCTGTTGTGGGCATCATGGGTGGGTCCATTGTTCACACAACGCCTGTGTTCGGACATGTAATCTGCGTGTTGCTTTGATATGCGGTCCACTTGCTGAGCTGAGCCACCACATGTGCCTGGGGTATCTGGGCACACACCCATGCAGCGGGTGGGAACAATGTTTGGGCCCCAGGAGTGTGCAGATTACGTGTGTCACACATACATAGCCAGCTATCCACTGTCCAGGGCTCATCCCTCATTCATGTGGGGCAGGACAGTCATGCCTTCTCCAGCCCATCCAATACACCTGTACTCCCACTCCCGTGTATCAGCTGACACGTTGTGCGCAGTGATTTGACCCTCAGGTGTCTGCCTCTGTGTCAGTGTGCTGTGGATTTGTTGCCAGGACTGCTGGGGTGTTTCTCGGTAGGGGCTCAGCATGCCACTGGAGATGTGACCATAGGAGACGATACTTGTGTGTCACATAGGTGTTTGATCAGCTGCCCGTGCAGACTGGGGTATGCGAATGTGAAGTTCAGGCAGCTGTTTCCCATTCACAGCAGATTGTGAGGGGCTCAGGTTCAGAGGGTAGTGTCACAGGTCTCCCATATGTCCAATCGGTATGACCTGGACAGATGAGGGTTAAGATGATGTGTTGTGTGGGGGATGTACATGTGCACTTGTGCAGCTCCAGGACTTGCATTCCCCATGACCTACTATTGTGACACAGTGCAGAGTGTTGTTGTCTGGCTGCCAAGTCATACATCACTGAGACAGTGATGTATGACTTAGCAGTCATGCCTCCGCCATGGCATGTGTCTACTTATTGGTGATCCTGCAGGGGAGTGACATGTGCTACATGCACACCATTGTGGCGATGGCTATCAGGACATGGGTGCATCATGGTGTCTGTCGCTGGTATGCATCACATGCATTTCCTATTTGACTCTGGGCATCCCTTCATCCGGAAACCTGTACTGACTCAGTGGCAAGAGTTGTGATGTGTGCAAGTCCACATGCTACACCGTGTCCTCTGCACTGTCCAACTACTGTGTAGGTGGTGCATGTGTCCACACTGGGGTGTTGCTATCCAACAGACACCAGACAGATGGGTGCAAGGCCATGTGGGATGTGAGTGCCATGGTTGACATCAGACTGACAATTGGCTTCTCCTGTTCAGTTAGGGCACTTTTAGCAATGTTCAACTAATGATGCCAGGGCTTGCTCTGTAATGTGCTGTGCTCACAGTGGTGTGTGCGTTTGGTGCAGGTGACTGATGTCTGTCTGTTTCCCCATTGTTGCAGATACATCCATGGCCACGGAAGGGGACAGCTCCACGGACCAGGAGGAGCCGGAGAGCCAGGCTGGGTCAGCAGCTGAGGAGTGGTCGGAGGGACCC
Organism: Calotriton arnoldi; assembly: GCA_963921515.1. NCBI lineage: Eukaryota > Metazoa > Chordata > Amphibia > Caudata > Salamandridae > Calotriton > Calotriton arnoldi. Next base: position 3,259,611 of record CAWUFW010001018.1, on the reverse strand, counting down.
AGTGGCATGGAGGGCGAGGGGAGCCACACCGAGGAGTCCTCAGCAGCATCCACCTCAGCTGAGGACCACAGCGGCTCGGAGGATGACTCCCTTATGGAGGCGGGTATCAGCAGCCACCACACCCCAGCTAGTGTTGCTGTCCCCGCCACCACCAGCACCACCACCGCCCTCCCATCGGCTCCCATTCCCCAGGTCCGTGGAGGCTCCCATGTTCGGGAGCGTGTCTCCTTTGGGCCAGGCACCGCCCTCCCTGCCCCTGTGTCCCCTGCTGCCCTGAGTGAGGAGTCTGTGTACCTCCTTCGCCAGCTCCATGTAGGGCAGACAGCCATGCTGAGTGTCCTCCATGCGCACACCGCTCTGTTGACTCAGCTGGTGTCGTTCATGGAGGGCATCTCATCGGGCATGTCTGACCTACAGAGGGGCAATAGGTCCATGGACTCCTCCCTGACGGCAGCAGTGTCCCTCCTCAGACAGTCCCTCACCCCTCCTGCCTCTGCTCCATCCACACTCCCCAGCACCTTACCCATCCCAAGCACACACACACCGGCACAGGCACACACCAGCACACACACGTCCAGCACACAGACACACACGCCACAAACAAAACGCACATGCACGCACAGTCAGGGGACTGAAACCAGACTCACAGGGGATGGGGCCCTGAAACACACACACGCATCCACGAGCACTGCGCAGTCCTCAGTTGCCTCTCCCTCCAAAGCACCCTCCTTGCCTCACCTGCAACCCCAAAGACCCAGCGGCTCTTCCTCAGTGACCTCGGCCTCTTCCCCTCCGATCCAGCTGATACAGCATTCAGGGGGAAGAGGAAGCCCACCGACACGGAGCAGAGTGCCCTCGCCCCCGGACACCCTCCCCCAGGCGCAGACAGACTGAGGCCCCCACCCGCAAGTCCCCCGGAGTCGTAAGAGCAAGACCCCACCGCCGGTCTGCAGCTCAGGCACCAGGTCTCCTTCCTCCATCCCTCAGGCCCCCACTCCACAGGTGCCCCCACCACACCCTGCCCCAGGTTCCCCCACCCACAGATATACCATCCCCAAGAGGATCCGGCCTTCTCCCCTGCCACTTGCTCTCCCGGCACCACACCCCCCGCTGCGCTTGTCTGTGCCACTGATGTGGTGAGGGTGTCCTCCCCTCTGTCCAGCCCACCTTGCCTGTTCCCCATTCTCCTCCCCTGGTGGTAGGCACTGCAGTGGAGTCCACTACCACCCTGTCTGACTTGGGCACTGCAGTGGCGGACCTGTCCACTCCATCTGCAGGGTCCACTGCAGTCGTGCCGGCACCCACAACATCTGAGTCATGCCCCCAGTTGTGCCGGCACACACCATGTCAGACACCTCCACTGCAGTTGTCAGTGGCTCTCCAGCACCCACCACCCCTTCCCTGCCTCCTCCTGGTGAGCCCTGATCCTGTCCCTGCGGCGCCTGGCCTGCCCCCGGTTGCCCCTCCTAGTGGATTGTCCCTGGTTTTGTGCAGTGCAGGCATGCGTAGGGTGACATCTGCCACTGTCACCCTGTTTGGACTTTGACAATGGACTGGCCATTGGCCTTTGTGTTTTTTCTGGACTTTCACTTTTAAACACACATATGCTGAATAAAGCAACTTTCTGTTCTCTAGTGCTTATGCTTCTGATGTACATGTTGTTGATGATGCTAACTATGCCCTTGCTGCAGTGATGGTGAAATTTGGTCTCATGATAATGAAGTGTTACTGTGCAGGAACACATGTGGTCCAGGGGGAATGTGTCCTATCCTGTGGTGTATCCATGTCATCCATAGCAGCATCTGAGGGTGTCATGTGTTCAGTATTTGGCAATGGGATTTCCTACTTACATTAGCAATTTCACATCTGTGGCTTCCACCCCTGCACATCTGTTGTGCCTGCCATTGTTCAATTCGTCTACTTCCCTGACCGTGTGGCCATCTCCACTGAACATGCAGGTTTGGGCATCAATGGGGAAGGACTCATCTGTGTTGTCAGTGCAACATTGCTATACAAGTGTGTTGGATCTGTGCTGATGATTTCGTTGGCACTTCCATGACCAGGCTGATGTGACAGGAGCCTTCATTTGGTGCTAATTGTTGATTGTGTGACCAAGTGCTCAGCTGACATGATGGGGCCCTACTGAGGCAACATATGGCACAGCTTTCCTCACACAGGAGTGGAGTCCCCTCATGGCAGTGTGTACTCCTGTGACATTGCCTGCGCCCAAGGTGTGTGTTGTATGAGCATGTCTGTGTGTTCACTTCCGTTTTGCTGTGCATGCTGTGATCCCTAGTGTTGTACCTGTTTGTGATGCTTGCTGAGTTGACCTATGTTCCCCCAAAGTCTTCTCCCTGGGTTCTCTGTGATGTGGGTGCATGGCACATTACTGGTCATCAGGGTGTCACCCATAGGTGTGTTTGCTGTCAGGGCTTTGTGTGCAGACGCAGATGGGTCACAGTCAGGTTTCCCCTTGGCACTTGTTGTTTGCACCTGTCATGTGATTTCCAGTTTGTGTTATCTTTCAGTGATTGTGACACGTTGTGTGTGTGACTGCTGGCACTCCTCAGGGTCCGGGCTGCAATGTTGGTTGTTGTCTATGTGTGTTCTTTGTGGGTGACCTTGGCTTCTTCATTGGTGTGTGACTGTGGCTGGGATCCCATTGGTTGGTGTGGTATTGCCGTCATGTCCATGTACAGCGTAGTGTGCAGTGTGTCAGACATTCAGGAGTCTTGTTGAGTGGCCATGTGTGATGTGCTTCTGCACCTTGGTTCCCACCCACCACCCTGGAATTGTCATGGGTGCATGTGCAATGTCACCAGTGCATGTGTGCTTCACTGCTGCACATTGTTGGAGGTCGAGGTGTGTGGTGTTGAGTGTGTGCAGATGAGAGTTGTTGCCCGGCTAGACCCCTGCCTCCATGTTGGCCTTGGCTTACTGGCCGTGCTGATTGATTTGTGCTTGTGTAGGTGTGATGGTAGTTTGTTGCTCAGGACACATGACTGTGGTTCACAGTGTGAACGACATTTAGCTTTGTCATCACAGTGGGATTGTAATGCAGCCCAGGGTCACCACATTGTGGGGGCCCTGGGGTAGTGCTGTGGTGTGTCTGTGTCTTGCTGTGTCAGTTGCTGTTCCTACGTGCCTGTGTGACATGTGTGATTTGTGCTCCCTCTCATCTGACAATGCCTGATTGCCCACATAGGGATTTGTATCCATGAGTTACCTTTGTGTGGCACTGTATGCACATCTGTATGATTGGTATTCAGGCCTCCTCATGTGTTGTGTGGTTGCCTGGGGACACCTGGCACCCCCTCACCTGTTGTGTTTGATGTGCAGTGTGGGTCTGCCTGTTTGTGTTTGTGCATCTGCACCACTGCATTGGCATATCTTAGGTGTGCCATTGGCTGTATGTAGTTTGGTGGGTTTCCCCTGCTGTCCCTGGGACTCCTAGGTCATCAGTCAGCACAATGATCATGGTTTGTGTGTCCCATTGCTGCCATGGTATGGTATCTGTTCACCTCACATCTACAGTCTCCACAGGGTATCTGCATTTGTGTGCCCATTGGTGCAAATATGTGGGTCTGCATTCTGATGGTCACTTCTGTCATTGTGTCATTGATGAATGTTGACTGTGTCAGCCCCCATGGGTGTTGTTTGTCTGCACATGGCCAAAGGTATGTCTTATTTGCACTGCAGTATTTGCCTCCCCAAATCTATGTTGCAATGGGACACATGCACTACTTTGCCACTGATGTGTTTTATGTTCTGTGACCAGGAATCATCCATGCAGTTTGGCAGTTGCAGCTTTTTCTTTGTCAACACTTACATTTTGGTCACTGTGATGATGGGGGTTTGGACCCCATTGCCACAATGTACAAAATGTGCTTCAGCTATGGACCCCACACTTACCTTTTGGTCACTGTGATGATGGGGGTTTGGACCCCATTGCCACAATGTTCAAAATGTGCTTCAGCTATGGACCCCACACTTACCTTTTGGTCACTGTGATGATGGGGGTTTGGACCCCATTGCCACAATGTTCAAAATGTGCTTCAGCTATGGACCCCACACTTACCTTTTGGTCACTGTGATGATGGGGGTTTGGACCCCATTGCCACCATGTTCAAAATGTGCTTCAGATATGGACCCCACACTTACCTTTTGGTCACTGTGATGATGGGGGTTTGGACCCCATTGCCACAATGTTCAAAATGTGCTTCAGATATGGACCCCACACTTACCTTTTGGTCACTGTGATGATGGGGGTTTGGACCCCATTGCCACAATGTTCAAAATGTGCTTCAGCTATGGACCCCACACTTACCTTTTGGTCACTGTGATGATGGGGGTTTGGACCCCATTGCCACAATGTTCAAAATGTGCTTCAGCTATGGACCCCACACTTACATTTTGGTCACTGTGATGATGGGGGTTTGGACCCCATTGCCACAATGGTCCTGGCCTGCTTGCATTGTGGGGGCCACACACATATATGTGTGGCACATGTGTTAGGGGGTCACATTGTATGTTCAAAGTCATGTTCAATGTTGTAGGCATTTGACACAGTCTACACACGCTTGTCATGGTGTTGGGGGGATGTCTTTTTCTTGCATTCCCTAGGTTGTGGTGTGCTGGTTGTGTCATGCATTGTCCATCCTATGAGTGGGGGTGGTGTTGGTGGTAGGCATCCAGCCCCCATGGGTAGAGGTGGTAGTAGTGACAGGCATCCAGCCCCCTGGGTAAGGGTGGTAGTGGTGGTAGGCATCCAGCCCCCCTGGGTAGAGGTGGTAGTAGTGGTAGGCATCCAGCCCCCTGGGTAAGGGTGGTAGTAGTGGTAGGCATCCAGCCCCCTGGGTAAGGGTGGTAGTAGTGGTGGGCATCTGGCACCCCCATGGCTAAGGGTGGTAGTAGTGGTAGGCATCCAGCCCCCTGGGTAGAGGTGGTAGTAGTGGTAGGCATCCAGCCCCCCCTGGGTAAGGGTGGTAGTAGTGGTAGGCATCCAGCCCCCCCTGGGTAAGGGTGGTAGTAGTGGTGGGCATCTGGCACCCCCATGGCTAAGGGTGGTAGTAGTGGTAGGCATCCAGCCCCCTGGCTTAGGGTGGTAGTAGTGGTAGACATCCAGCCCCCTGGGTAAGGGTGGTAGTGGTGGTGGGCATCTGGCACCCCCTGGCTAAGGGTGGTAGTAGTGGTAGGCATCCAACCCCCCTGGGTAAGGGTGGTAGTTGTGGTAGGCATCCAGCCCCCCTGGGTAAGGGTGGTAGTGGTGGTGGGCATCTGGCACCCCCTGGCTAAGGGTGGTAGTAGTGGAAGGCATCCAGCCCCCCTGGGTAAGGGTGGTAGTTGTGGTAGGCATCCAGCCCCCTGGGTAAGGGTGGTAGTAGTGGTGGGCATCTGGCACCCCCATGGCTAAGGGTGGTAGTAGTGGTAGGCATCCAGCCCCCCTGGCTTAGGGTGGTAGTAGTGGTAGGCATCCAGCCCCCCCTGGGTAAGGGTGGTAGTGGTGGTGGGCATCTGGCACCCCCCTGGCTAAGGGTGGTAGTAGTGGTAGGCATCCAGCCCCCCCTGGGTAAGGGTGGTAGTTGTGGTAGGCATCCAGCCCCCCTGGGTAAGGGTGGTAGTGGTGGTGGGCATCTGGCACCCCCATGGCTAAGGGTGGTAGTAGTGGTAGGCATCCAGCCCCCCCTGGGTAAGGGTGGTAGTGGTGGTAGGCATCCAGCCCTCCCTGGGTAAGGGTGGTAGTAGTGGTAGGCATCCAGCCCCCCTGGGTAGGGTGGTAGTAGTGGTAGGCATCCAGCCCCCCTGGGTAAGGGTGGTAGTAGTGGTGGGCATCTGGCACCCCCATGGCTAAGGGTGGTAGTAGTGGTAGGCATCCAGCCCCCTGGGTAAGGGTGGTAGTAGTGGTGGGCATCTGGCACCCCCATGGCTAAGGGTGGTAGTAGTGGTAGGCATCCAGCCCCTGGCTTAGGGTGGTAGTAGTGGTAGGCATCCAGCCCCCTGGGTAAGGGGTGGTAGTGGTGGTGGGCATCTGGCACCCCCTGGCTAAGGGTGGTAGTAGTGGTAGGCATCCAGCCCCCTGGGTTAGGGTGGTAGTTGAGGTAGGCATCCAGCCCCCCTGGGTAAGGGTGGTAGTGGTGGTGGGCATCTGGCACCCCCTGGCTAAGGGTGGTAGTAGTGGTAGGCATCCAGCCCCCTGGGTAAGGGTGGTAGTTGTGGTAGGCATCCAGCCCCCTGGGTAGGGGTGGTAGTAGTGGTGGGCATCTGGCACCCCCTGGCTAAGGGTGGTAGTAGTGGTAGGCATCCAGCCCCCTGGGTAAGGGTGGTAGTAGTGGTAGGCATCTGGCACCCCCTGGGTAAGGGTGGTAGTTGTGGTAGGCATCCAGCCCCCTGGGTAAGGGTGGTAGTAGTGGTGGGCATCTGGCACCCCCTGGCTAAGGGTGGTAGTAGTGGTAGGCATCCAGCCCCCTGGGTAAGGGTGGTAGTTGTGGTAGGCATCCAGCCCCCTGGGTAAGGGTGGTAGTAGTGGTGGGCATCTGGCACCCCCTGGCTAAGGGTGGTAGTAGTGGTAGGCATCCAGCCCCCCTGGGTAAGGGTGGTAGTAGTGGTAGGCATCTGGTACCCCCCTGGGTAAGGGTGGTAGTTGTGGTAGGCATCCAGCCCCCTGGGTAAGGGTGGTAGTAGTGGTGGGCATCTGGCACCCCCTGGCTAAGGGTGGTAGTAGTGGTAGGCATCCAGCCCCCCTGGGTAAGGGTGGTAGTAGTGGTGGGCATCTGGCACCCCCATGGCTAAGGGTGGTAGTAGTGGTAGGCATCCAGCCCCCTGGCTTAGGGTGGTAGTAGTGGTAGGCATCCAGCCCCCCTGGGTAAGGGTGGTAGTGGTGGTGGGCATCTGGCACCCCCTGGCTAAGGGTGGTAGTAGTGGTAGGCATCCAGCCCCCTGGGTAAGGGTGGTAGTTGTGGTAGGCATCCAGCCCCCTGGGTAAGGGTGGTAATGGTGGTGGGCATCTGGCACCCCGATGGCTAAGGGTGGTAGTAGTGGTAGGCATCCAGCCCCCCCTGGGTAAGGGTGGTAGTAGTGGTGGGCATCTGGCACCCCCATGGCTAAGGGTGGTAGTAGTGGTTGGCATCCGGCCCCCCCTGGGTAGGGGTGGTAGTGGTGGAGCGCATCCAGGCCCCTGTGTGCTTATGTGGCATTGGTGATGGGCATCCCGCCCCTATGGTGCTGCTGTTGCTGGTGTAAGTAAATTCTGCATCCCTCTGTGTGTGTGTGATGTGTCGTGTACGTGTTGTATGTTTTTGTGGTTGGTGTCTGACTTACCTTCTGCGCCGTACGCGTCCGTGCCTGTTCCGGTAGTAAATGTAGAATATTGGTAGGATCGGGACGAAGGGATTCATGGTTGGTTCGTGTCGTTCGTCTTTCTCGTTGCTTCGCGTCGTCCTCGTCACTGGCGTGTTCGCCTCGTAGCCGTGGATCGTGTTGTGGCGCGAATCGGAGCTTATGTGCGCCTCTCCCGGAAGCTTTGACGTGCCGGACGTAGCGACGGGTTCGGCGCGTACGGAAGCGCATCGTACTTGTTCGGCCGGACGGGGCTGCATTTTCCCTTCCGTGCGACTCGATTCTGCGTTTCCGGATTCGCCTCGGTCGGAGAACAGGACCTGGATTGGGTGAGTACGACTCGGCCGGATTCTGTGCTGTTGTGCGCATCGTACTTACTCGTTCGGTATGATGTACGGATCGGTCGGAAAACAGGCATTCGCATGGCTTTTTTCCCGACCGAATGGTATTGGGTGCGCCTCCGACCGAGATCGGAATCGGCCCCAAAGTCTCTGAATTTGTTGACGGCCCAATGTGCCGCTAAGGCCTCTTTTTCGATCACTGAGTAGTTGAACTCTGCCTTGCGTAGCGAGCGTGATGCGAACACTATGGTTTCCTCTCCTCCTTTCCCTACTTGCATCAGAACTGCTCCTAATCCTTTGGAGCTGGCATCAGTAGTTATCACGGTCTTCCTGCCTGGTACGAAGGATTTGAGTCTGGGTGCTTCAGCCAAAGCCTTCTTGGTGTCTTCGAACTCCTTCTGGCACGTCTTGCACCAGTCGAATGTTACCCCTTTCCTTAGCAGGTTGCGGATGGTATATGTGCGTCTGGCAAAGTTCTGAACAAATTTGCTGTAGAATTCCACCATCCCCATAAAGGATTTGATTTCATCTTTACTTTTGGGTGGAGTAAGGTTAAGAATGGTGTTTTGCAGATCTGCTTTCGGGCAAATGCCCTTCGTTTTCACCTTGTGCCCCAGGAACTCTATCTCAGCGCACCCGATCTTGCACTTTTCTCTCTTCACCATGAGACCTTGTTCTTGGAATCTCTTTAGCACCTGTCTGAGCCTGAGTTTGTGTTGTGCACCATCCTCCCCAAAGATCAGAACATCGTCCTGGTAGCAAAGTACCCCAGGTATGCCCTTAAGGAGGTTGCTCATGATCCTTTGAAAGACCGTGGCAGCAAACACAAGTCCAAAAGGCATGCGCTTGAGCTTGTAGGCCCCCATGGGCGTGATGAACGCTGTGAGTTCTTGCGATTCAGGGTGGAGCCTGACTTGGTAGCAGGCAGAGGTTAGATCAAGTGTAGTGAATACCTTTGCCCCCGCTAACCTGCTCATTTGTGAAATGTTGGGCAGAGGGTACTTGTCAACTATGACCTCCCTATTTAGCGCTCTCAGATCAATGCACAAGCGCACCGTGCCATCTCCCTTCTTGGCTGCCACTATAGGTGCCAACCACTCGGTGGCTTCTACTGGTTCAATCACTTCCAACCTGCACAACTTCTCTAACTCCTCCCTCACTGCCTCTTGTATCGAAATAGGTAGGTTCCTAACCTTGGCTGTGACTGGCTTGGAGTTCTCTTTGAGTTTTATTTTGTGGGTATAGTGCCTGAGGCATCCTAGCTGTTCAGTGAAAACATCCTTGAATTCTACTTCTATCCCCTTCAGTGTTTTCCCTACCTCTTGTACTAATATTTGGGGGTTCTTGTTGGGATTGAGGTAAATGTCTAAATCCTTTTGCGCTAGCCAACCTAGTATGTTGTCCCCCTTCTTGGACACGTATATCTTATTGACCGCCAGTCTGTCTTTGTAACCTACAGTGCATCCATTCTCTGCAGAGTAAATCTTCCCTTCGATACTTTCTCAAAATCTTCCGCAGATATAATTGTCAGTTTAGAACATGAATCAAACATAGCTTCAACCCTTGTCTCTTCTACAGCTATGAAATCCTTTGGATTGCTCACAGTCTCTCCCTCAATCTGCAACACAATTTCATCGCAGACACGGGTGGTGTCATCTCTTTTGTTATTTTTGTAATAAGAGTTACTTCTGCAACATTGTCTAAAATGACCCATCCTACCACATTTATTGCATGTCGCTTTTAGAGCAGGGCACTCCCTGTTATTTGCTAAATGTCCAGGTTTGCCACACCTGTAACAACTTCCTTTAAAACTCCTACTGCCCTTAATCTCCTTTTGTTCCATTTTAGTACCTTTGACTGCAAGCACACTCTCACTCTCAACAGAGACTTCACTCACTTTGGCCTTCCCTTCGCAATCTTGTTTGATTTCGCTCACACATTGCATCATGTGCTCTACCTGTTATGCCACAATCAGTACCTCCCCAAGGGGTGGGTCATCTTTTAACCACAACTCTTCACGTATTCATTCAATCTTACACGTTAAAAGAAATTGATCACGTATTCGCTCCTCACAAGCTCCCCCAAACTTGCATGTAGCCGCTAACTTTCGCAACTCAGAGACAAATTCCTCTACTGTTTCATCCTCCTTCTGCCCTCTCTTTCCAAAATGATATCGCTCCATAATTGTGCTAATTTTTGGCAAGAAGTGGATGTCTAATTTTCTCAGATTAATTTCATATTTATTCAAACCCCTTGCGTCGTTTGCGTTTAGATCAGGAATGTGTTCTAGGATCTCTTGCCCTTCCGCCCCCAGATAGTGCAACACTAATGCCACTTTTCTTTCGAGACCCAAATTTGGACCACATACCACTGCATAGTTTTGGAAAACCTTTTTCCACTTATTCCATTTTAAAACTGCCTCCCCTGGAGTAGTCAGGAAAAATGGCAGTGGTGTGACATTCTGCATGATGGCTAATAGAGAATGCAAATATTACCAGAACACAGATGAAAAAATAGTTTTCCTAGGTTAATCAGACTTGTTTGTAAACTTCTACGCAGCACAGAACTCCAACACTACCCTTTTGTCTAAAATAAAGTATAAAGAGGCCAAAAGGAGTAGAAGGAGTACCCGGATGTGAGTGGAGGCAAAAACCAAACTCAGGTATCAGAGCAGAGAAAAGAATGAAAGAAAAGAGAATTAACCAAAGTCCACTAGGTGGCGCAGTGCATCTAATGATCAGTTCAAAGCGAGACACAAAGCTCCTCTCTCAGTCTGCTCGTCGAGTGAGTCTGCCTCTTTTCCCTCAGCAGTACAAACACACAAAAGAACCTCCAGCCGGGACTGCCCTCCTAGAGCAGCAGGGTCACTCTGCGCCGACCACACCCGCTCAAGTGAAAGCAACGTGTGAGGAGAACAGCACACCTCCCCTTCACCACTGTGTGAACATCAAAACTAAGGCGAGTGAATTTCGACAGGTCTGTGGGTGTCGAGCTGTGCCAGTCAGCGTAACCGGCTACCTTTTCCTACGCTGAAAGGCAGGACAAAAAGAACCCCTTTTCATGTACAATGTAGTAGAGCTGTGCCAGTCAGCGTGACTGGCTGGGGTTCCTTTTATTTAGTTTCTCTACACGCAGCCAGTAAGCAAAATGAGGCGATGAGTGCGCTCGTAGGCCAGTGTTGCGTAAGCTTCAACCCACAAGTCAGCGGTTGACACAAATCAATCTTTTTTCTCTCAGAGTATCACTCCAGCTGTGCCAGTCAGCGCAACTGGCGGAAACAGGCTGAGCAGAACCCAGAGGCATGTCGAGTCTCACGGAGCCTCCTCTCCCGGTATCCCCCCGCAAATGTTCAGTATAAAAAACTGCACCGGGGCTGTACCAGTCAGCGTGACTGGCGGAGTACACTTTTCCCCCAAGCTCTCCCAAGCTGAGCCAAGATCCTGTACTCCCAGCTGACGGTGCGTCCGATGAAGGAGGACACCAGGCAGGGACAACCGGTGAAAGCAACCTGTCACGTCCCGATCCGTGGCTCTCACGTGGATCATGGAGTGCTGTTGTGAGGATGCACCAAACTAAGGTCACCGGGTGAAATGTATAAAGCGCAGCTCTACCTTTCAAGAAGAGTGAAACAGTACTCGCTCTAAGGGGACAGGTCTGCGCGCAGCGCTTTCGAAGATAATTGTTTTCTTTCAAGGTAGAGGGAACTCTCCTTGTGGTTACTCACGATGCAGCCACAAGACACCATCCAGTTTCGTTCAGTAGCGTGTTGAGGTCCGATTCTGCCACATCAACCGATTACTTGATCCCATCCTCTGTCGCCAGTGTGAAATGTGGAAATGAACTCCTCTCTATGAAGATCACAGGAAACGCAGTTATACAAAAAGTTGTATTTATTTCTTGAAGTTCGGCAAGAGGGCCACAGCTGTCGTCCTGAACACTCTGTCAAACACTCCACGCAGGGAGCTCAACATAGAACGTTCCCCACTGTGACATTCTAAAGCCTGTCATAGGGGTACAAACCATTAACAAAAGCAGGGGAGGGGGTGAGTGGAATGAACAGGGTTCCCCTACAGCGGAGGATACCACATGTACATTCCGCATTTTTAAATAAGAGCTCCATTGGCGAGTGTTTAAACACCTCAGTAGTGCCCGATCATTTTTTAAATAAGAAATCCTGGTTCTGGAGGTATTTAAAAAAAATCCTTTTCTCTATACCATATTAGATTGCAATTCTAAAAATTAGATAATATATGCCCAATTATAGAAATCCCCTAGCTTCCTGAGTCCACTCCTCTCCCACCTAGAACAATAAGCATTGGAGAAAATAGAAGGAAAAGCGAAGACTTTCACAGAGGGTACGTATAATACATAAATCGTCCAATATCAATCCTTCATCTGATACTAACCCAAGTTTTGAAAGCCACCAGTAAAGTCTTGAATCTGCTTTTTTGTAGTAGCTTAATCCACACATTGAAAATAACGACCTCTCATTTGATGCCCTATCAATAGCTCAAACACTGAAGGGACTCCCCCTGCTAGTGAGTTGCACCCGGGCATGTCAACTATGAGCACTTTCATATACCGGCGAGCCGCAGCCCAGTAATAGTACCTAAAATTTGGCATTGCCCATCTTCTCTCTCTCTTGGTAGCATCAGGAACTTTAATGCTCTTCTAGGCTTAGCATAAAACCATATGACACTATTTGTTAGCCCCTCCATTACCTTGAACCATTTATTTTCAAAGCACTGGGGAATTGCTCTAATAAAATATAGCACCTTTGGGAGAAAGAGCATCTTTACCACATTGCATCTTCCAACAATTGAAAGATGGAGGTTATCTAGCCTCCCGAAATCTTTCCTCAATTTTTCTATCACTGGCGCTAGATTCAACTCTACCACTTGGTCGAGGTCAGCAGAGATAACAACCCCCAAATACCCAGAATAGTCCATAATCCAATCATCAACCACTTGGATCTTATCATTAGCTACAATTTGACTCTTATTATGTAATCTTCCCTGCTGGACGTTTCTCCGCTGGACACTGGGCCTTCTCCTTCCTTCCCGCGTCACTGCTGCTGGGGGAAAAGCAGTGCCACACACCGAGGTGCCGATGGGGACTACAACTCCTGACTTTCCTTGCGCTTGAACGAGCATAAAACTGCGACGTCGGCCCGTGGCAGTTGTACCCGCAATCTGCCCTTCTGGACGTTTCTCAGCTGGATGCTGGATGCTGGATGCTGGGCCATCTCCTTCCTTCCAGCGTCACTGCTGCTGGGGGAAAAGCAGCGCCACACGCCGAGGTGCTGCTTGGGACTACAACTCTCGACTTTCCTTGCGCTTGAACGCGCATAAAACTGCAACGTCAGCCCGCCACGCGAGACGTGCCCGGGCCGTGCTCAGGCAAAGCCCGGGCCAAGGGCGGGCCCGTCCATGTCCGTCATCGCCCGGAGGAGGCGGGCTGGGCCACCCCCCTAACATCTGGGGGTCAAACAATAGCGCGTCCATTAATATTATTTCCAACTAAGCATGGTTAAACGGAAATCAAGGGCGCCTGAGTCGGGTGGAGAGATTATCAACACACTGGACTCCTTGCTGACAAGGGCTGCAGACGTCCTTTCCAAGGAAATAGAGATCAAAGAGTGCCGCCTTTCCCTAGAGGAAGTAAGACTGCCTATCTTAACTCAGTTGTCCCAGGACTGGTGCACATAGACCAAGATCTAGATCCAGAAAAGGGGGGAGATCAAAGCGAGGCTCTAAATATATCATCATCAGAGGTTGCTGCAAACCCCCCTTAGACCACCCAGTAGCCCCTTAGTTGAACCTCTGGGTAAAAGGAAGAGAGGGAGGTCTAAGGTTGCCCCTGTACCAGCAACAAAGCCCACTAAAGCAAGGAAAACACTCAAACAGCCTCAACACGGGCATTGTATACCCCCCAGGCCACTGAATTCCAACAAGTATTACAGCAGCCCTCCCCTGATGACTCTCTGTTTCAAAAGCTGAGCCAATTATTTAATAACCTCCTGCAGCCTATTTTGACTAGACTGTCCAATATTGAGGAGAATATAAATCTTGTCCTCGCCACCAGAAAGGGGAACGAGCAACCTAGGCAGAGAAATACGCAAGAGGGAAATTTTCACTATTCCCAACCCCAAAGCCATCCCCATAGTGACCAACAATTACAGCTGGAGCGCCCAACCTCTCGATCGGTTTTAAACGCCAAAACTCAATTACCCATAACTTCTCTACAAGTGACTCTGGGTGCAGTAGAGGAAGCCTCCACCTTTTTTTCCAATCAATCAGGGGCATTCAATATTATTAATCCCCAGCCCCTCAATCCTGCCGTTTTAGGTACAACCTGCTATCAGGGGGGAGCGGGGCCGTCCGCCACCAACACTACAACTGCTCATGTAAAGTGCGCCAATGGAACTGCGAGAGATTTAGTTAGCTCCCAGTGCAGAGAGAGTACTGCGCAAGGCGGACATTTAGACCTCCCAGCCGCAGCATCTCCTTTTGTAATTGTCCTCGCCAACATCCCTGTACTGAAAGAACTGCAACAGGAATCCACAGAGCAGCTTATGGACAAAGTTTTACATTGGCTCTCAAAATTCCATGTGGGTTTTCCTAGGCTATATAATCAAATCATTATGGCCAGACGAGTAACATGGGTGGGCTGTGGGACAAAATCAATCAGGGGGGATTGTGCAGTTGTTAATTTTAATAACCAACGATTGATCGAATTTTCACTTAACATATTGCCAGATGCCCCGCGTATAGACACTCGGATCTTTGCTCTTCCGCTGGGCTTCTTTTATAAGCCACAAAGCCCAGCCACAATATTTTATCAAGGCAAAGCTCGAGATCCACCTCTAATTCATACATTGCTTTGGCTACTCCTCATGTCCCTACTAGAAATAGATATGCCCCCTTGACTGATCTTGAAGCTTGTGATTCACTTGTAGTATCTCCTTACAAGTTGCTTCTGTCTAAAACCAAGAGTGCCACCACCCTACTCCCTACCCTGACTGATACAACTAACGTTAGAGAACATATAGCTATTTTAAAGTTCATGTCCTGGAATATAGCAGGGTACAATCAGAAGAGGTATAACCATGGTTGGCTGTCTCTTGTTTCAAACCATGATATTATCTGCTTCCAAGAAACGTGGGAAACTGCAAAGATTCATATTAATGGGTTTTCTATGTTTTAAACAGATGCGGTACCATCTAGAGCAGGGCGATCGAGCGGATGTTGGGTCACCCTTGTAGCCTCCACTGCTAGGTTCAGGGTTATCTCCTTTCTTAATAATTCACAGTACTATCATTTTCTTTTAAATGAGGGCCACAAGGGGACGGACTGGCTCTTAATTAATTTCTATAATAACAGTTTTGCAGGCAGTATGGATTCAGTCATAGATTTAATAGAGAAGGACATCGACTAGCTAACGAATTCCCATCATAGACCCTTTGACATTATTTGGATGGGTGATTTTAATGCCCATAGTAGGGCAGATTCTGGGGTATGTGGCATGGTGGATGATTCTGGGGACCCAATATTTCATTTTTGTCATAACAGGTATGGCAATGCACTAAATAGACTACTAGTGATTAATAATCTCATGATAACTAACTCAATTGATAGTAATAAGGGTCAATTAGATTACACATTTTCATCCCATTCTCACTGCTCGACAATAGATTATATTTTAGTTTCATAACCCATAAGAAGTCAAGTGCTACAAATTGAGGCCATATTTTATGCTTTTAGTAATCATGCTGAGATGACCTTTCAATTACTTTGGGCTCCTGTCCATAGCTCTCCAAGACAACGATTTCCAAAACCCATGATTGCGAGGAAAAATGGGATAGTGCTAAAATGGGGAAACATTGACACAACTAAATTCACATGGAATATCGTAGCAAAGATGATGAAAGAAATCATATTTTGTCTAGAGCCCGACTGTTTAAATATAGAAATTTTACCAGCGTTTGAAGGAATTTTAGCAGAAATTAGTGCTAATTTACAACGCCCGAACGCCCTTAAGACAACGGGGGCTGTATGCTGGTTCGATGATGCCTGCTCCGAAGCACTTAAAAGTCTTCACTTGGCGTTAGGAGAGAAACCAAGAGATTTGGGAATGGTAAAGCACTTGCGTTTCCTGTTTAAAACAGCGAGAATAAACAGATTAGGGGCCTTGAAAGAGGAGGGATGGGATAAGCTAACCCGGGCAGCAGTCTTGAATAACAGTAGGGATTTTCGGAGTATAATTAATGCCCCATTCCTTAAAGATGATTTGGAAATTAGCACTGATTCACATGTTAGTGAGGAGGCCTGGGTGTCATATTTTGGAGAGGTTTTCGAGCACTGTGGGGCGGCTGGAATATTGCCTTCAAGCTCTTTTGCAACTGCCTCAGAAGATTATTTAGTCTTTAACCTAGATGAAGTGAAAACCGCTGTGAACCAATGTAGTTCAGCAAAATCACCTGGCCCTGATGGGGTACCCATAGACTTCTTTTAACTAACCAAGAATTATGGGTTCCTTTTCTTACTAATGTTTTTAATGCTATTGTTCGAGTGGGCACTCCCCCATCCTGGAAAAAGTCAGTTATTATCCTGATTTTTAAAAAGGGGGACAAGACCTTACTTAAAAATTATCGACCCATATTCTTACTTGATAGCACAGCAAAATTAATGGCCTGATTACTGCTGAATAGACTAGAGGCCTGGGTACAACATAGGAACATTTTATCGCATGCACAGTACCGTTTTAGTAAGGGTAAAGGGACGATCGATCAATGCCTCAACCTGGATTTGATCATCTCTAAATATACCGTGGTCAAGGGGGGTCATCTCTATATGGCCTTTATGGACCTAACAGCCGCCTTTGACTGCGTGGCACATACAAAATTATGGACCATAATGGAAGGTATCGGCATAGAGAAAGCCATCATTAACTTTATCCGTGAATGTATTCTAGGGCTACCGCCTGTGTCCGCTACGGGAGAGAGGGCGAAAGCACTAGACCCTTTAACATCACCCGTGGTGTAAGGCAAGGATGCGTACTTGCTCCTTTTTTGTTCTCTCTCTCTATTGTAATGGTGTGGAAGCGGCCCTGGTTGGGTCCACCCCAGGTGTTCCAATCACAAATTCTATCCCAGTACGCTTGCTTCTCTATGCAGATGATGCTGTGCTTCTGCCCCGGACTGGCAACGCACTTCAGATTTTGATCATGAGATACACTAGTTTTATGAAAAGCCTTGAACTTAGAGTTAACTAAACAAAATCATTTGTACTTGTGGCAGGAGAGCGGTCAAAAATAACCCCTAACTGGAACATTGAGGGAAGAAAGCTGGAGGTGGTAGATACCTTCTGCTACTTAGGGGTATTATTTGACTCCAAAAATACATGGAAAAATATGGTGGTCAATAGAGGAACAACAATGGAAAGAAGCATAGGTGCACTATTTAAATTTATAAAAAAACTTGGGTCTAAACCCATTGAAGTAATCAAAAAGATTTACGAAGCAAAAACGATGTCGGTTGCCACCTACGGGGCTGCTGTGTGGGGAACCGCTAGTATAACTATTCTACAACAAGTAGAGGACCACTTTTGGAAGCATCTGATAGGTGCTCCAATGACTTGTTCTTCCTTTAATTGTCATCTTGAGCTACAGGTTCTGTTCATATTGGATCAGATTCAATATGCCCCTCCCCTATTATGGCACTCGGTGTGGAGGCCGTACCAGTTGAAGCTCACACAAGAAATCTTACGTGACTTCCTAAAACTTGATGGGCTATCGATAGAAAAGTGGCTCCAATTTGTTAGGAATAGCTTTTATAGCATCGGTCAAGAAAAACTATTTGATGATCCTACCTCATGTAGTAACATTTCAAGGTTGAACTTAAAAGGGCTATTATTAGAAAAGTTAAGGAGTGAGCGCTGGGAGTCTATCTATAGCAAGCCTACTGTTAAATTATATTTGTCAACACCTAGAATCGAACCAAATGTTTTATCATATTTAACTTTTGTTACTCATCCTAAGCATAGATTTCTGTTAGCAAGGTTTCGGCTGAATTATATCCCCCTTATGTTGGGTTACCCATCAAAAACATATTTTTTGAATGCACCTTCAACTTGCCCATGTGACTCGTGCTTGCCCCAAACAATGTACAATGAGGAAAGGAGGACTTATATTGCCCCGCTAATGCGCAGACTAAAATTTCAGGCAATGTTGCACGGCCTTGTACTTTCTTAAAGTCATTACCTGATCATTTTACTTGTTACTGTTTGGCATCATTTTTTCACTACGCTTTAAAAAAGAGAAAGCAAAGACCGTGATGTGGGGAAATAGGATAATAGTTTTAGTATGTTTTAACTTTCTATCTTAAAATCCATATTGTGTTTGTATTTTAATGAATTGAATTATTAGCATTATTGTAGTGTATACTTTTTATGCTGTTTTATTTTATACTGGCGAAATAAAGTAAAATTAACTGAACTGAACTGAACTGACTCTTATGGTTCAGCTTATACCCCGAAAACATCGCAAACTCTGCAGCTTTCCTAGTATGCCCAGTTAGCGACCTTTCCGGATCGAGAGTTACAATTGGGATGTCATCTGCATATGCCAAAATCTTAGTTTCATACCCCTGTGCTTGCATAGGTTTAACAAGTGGGTTGGCTTCAATCCTCTTTATCAGTGGGTCTATGCACAAAGCAAACAGAAAGGGAGAACAAGGGCACCCCTGCCGAGTTCCTCTTGTGATCTTAATTGAGTCTGAGTGCCCGTCCAGCATTGTGAAGCCTAGACGTGGGGTTAACGTGCACAGCACGCACAGCATTTATGAACCCCGGTCCTATATTATTGCCCTTTAACGCTACCTATAGATAATCCCATGACACCCTATCAAAAGCCTTTTCGGCGTCCAATAAGATAAGGGCTATGGGATTGTCCGATACCAGTGCCTTATCAAATAATTTAATGACACGCTGGATGTGATCTGTCGTCCCCCTGGGATGAACCAATGCTGATGAGGCCAGACTAGTTTGGAAATAACACGACTTAACCCAACGGCTAACACCTTAGTATAAATCTTCAAATCGCCAGTAAGCAGCATTATAGGTCGGTGTGGACCTGGTTCGAGAGGCGACTTCCCTTTTTTATAAATACTACCATATTAGAGTGGGCCCAAGATTCAGGCACAGGAGACCCCATTTGTATTCCACCAAATGAATTGACAAGCGTAGTCTCATGGGGCGAGAAAAAACCTTATAAAATTCGAGGGGTATATCATCTAAGCAGAAAAGTGCCACAGAAAATAATGATGGCCCTAGGCCTGGTTGATTCTCCGCCTTTGCCCTGCCTTTGTGTGTGTTAAAGCATAAGGGAAAATCATTGGGCCCTCTGAATCTTGTGGTCCCAATTCCAATCAGGAAAGCTCAGGAAAGGTCCCATTGAACAGCTTGACTAAGAATGCCTTTGTGTCATTACCTTCAACACCTTCTTCTAGACCCAAAATACGAAGATTGTTGTACCTATGTCTGTTTTCGAAGTCTTCTAATTTCATTGAATGTCAGACAATTGTGAGGCTTGAGATTCTGTGTGGCCCTTTATACTTGCTAAGTCTGTCTCCAGTGTTGCAGTGTGGTTTTCTACTGCTGTGACCCTTTCTCCAATCTCTCTCTGCAAGCCTTAGTGATGTTCCTGATATTATCCTGCAACTTTTTAGTAAACAATCTGGCACTACGCCCGTCTGCCCAGGTTTTCTCCTGGTGCTGCTTTATTGAGTCATAAAGTAACTTTAATGAAGGCTCCTCTACCCCGTCAGGTGAGGTTTGATACGACTATGAAATTAGTATAGAAACCAACCTAAATAAAAACTAACAACATCATTATCAAGGAGTCATGCTGGAATTTAAGGCATGTGGGGAAAAATGATGACAGAGGAGAAACTAATAGTGGGACCGGAGCTGGCTGTGGCACCCTAGGATTATTTTGGTGTTCTCATGGAGTCCTTTGCCTGTTGCCAAGTGACATCATGATAACTGCTTTCATGTTACAATGTTACAATTGAAATGGAAGAATTTAATTTGCTAAAGCAGCCACACAAGTTTCGACACACAGCATCGGGTGACTAATTCTGAAAAGGAATTATTTGCATTTCATTAGTAATATGAATCACAATTCATGCAGCTGAACTAGCTTGAAGGTGGCACAGGTCAGGGTTAATATCAGGGGCACTAAAAAGATAGCCTGGGAATACAGGTGCTGCCTTTGACTGGGCATCTCCCTGATTTCCTTTCTGGCAGGAAGGAAGCTTTGGGTGCAGTCTATGAGGTCCGTAGTGGGGACAAAAGTTAAGGGAGCCTCCCCAGGGACATAACTATCAATAGTGCACCAGGAACAGTAGCTCCAGAGCCCAGGGAGGTTAGGGACCCACTGCATCCATACTCTGGCTGCCTTTTACTGTCCAGGTAGTGGATGGAGGGCATATTTTCCTTGCTTACACACACTTGCTATACTACTGGGCCTCTCTAAGAAGCAGTGCCTGTAGAAGGTGTTCTGGAAGGCATGGAGGAGCCAAAACATATACATTCTAATCTAATGAGTACTTTGTTCTTATTTTCTCTACAGTAGGCCATGTGGCTTTTATTAATTAGAAGAAAATAAATAACTTCCTAAATTCATCAACGTAAACACAAGCCTTTTGTTAGACATGTGCTATTACCCTTTATGAAGTGCACATGGAACTAGGGATCTGTGCTTAGTGACTGCATAGTACGTTTGTGTTTGGAAACTGTGGAATTTGTTGAAATATATATATATATATATATATATATATATATATATATATATATATATATATATATTATCTACTGGCGGTCGCCAGTAGATAGTTATAGTTAAAACCTATTATCCATAGGAAATCCGCGACATTCTATTTGAAATAACGTTGGCGCCGGTTGACGAATCTTCGCGAAAGTTTCCAACTTGTTGGGGCGCTCCGGTCCGCTCCTATCCTGAAAGTCTCGGGGTGATACGTCAAGCGGGGGCCGAGAAAAAAGGGGGTCCCAAAACACGTTTTCCCCATTCATTTTTCCATAGGAACCTTTAGTCGCAGCTACAGCCCGAACTGCTGAACGGAATTACACCAAATTTGGCAAAGAGGTAGCCCTTGGTTCAGTGTCGTGCCTTTTGCTTAAATGGTGTAAATCCGTTCAGTAGTTCCTGAGAAAATCAAAAGTAAAGTCACATATATATCTGGGCGGAGCCTAACCACACATGTCATCGTGAGATCTGATTGGCTGTCAGCACTTCATCCTGGAATTGCTGGCAGCCATCTTGGGACCAATATAAATGATAGTACCTCATTGAAATGCATTGTAGTGAATAGAAGATTTTGAGGGTCACCAAAAGGAGAACTATAAAGGGTGATAACAGGCTTTAGTTTCATTAGAATTTATTTGTTGATGGTACCATACTAATTTTAGGAATTGTGGTGTATTCTAAGGTGATTTTACCATGTGAAAAACCTTCTGCTGGGATATCATTAATCATGTTTGAGAGAACACTATTTTCTCATGCTTGTCCCATGGAGGTTTGGAAGGTGCTCCAGAAGCTAAAATGAGAGCATATTTTCTGTAAATTCACATTATCTTTCTCACTCATGTGAGAATGAAGTCTGACATTCTCAGTAAAACATGTACATCCAACAAGGGCAGAGACTGTCAGTTGATTCCTTTGTGTTCTACTGCAGCTTCCCAGAGTGTTCTAAAGAACAACTAGAGTGCTAACAGCCTTACTTATGACAAAAGTATGGCACACCTGAAGCCATCTTGATTGGAATAAACTGGTAACACTTAAACAATTTAATTTAAAAAGGAACAAAATGATGGGGTTCATTTTGTCATAGAAATTATGGTTAGTGCTGTAGAAAGAAAAATTAGGACATGTTTCAAGTGTGATCTCAAATATCTTCCTGTTATATTTCAACAAGAGCAGCCTGCCAGTTGATGCCTTTGTGTTCTACTGCAGCTTCCCAGAGTGTTCTAAAGAACAACTAGAGCGCTAACAGCCTTACTTATGACAAAAGTATGGCACACCTGAAGCCATCTTGATTGGAATAAACTGGTAACACTTAAAACATTTAATTTAAAAAGGAACAAAATGATGGGGTTCATTTTGTCATAGAAATTATGGTTAGTGCTGTAGAAAGAAAAATTAGGACATATTTCAAGTGTGATCTCAAATATCTTCCTGTTATATTTCAACAGGAGCAGCCTGCCAGTTGATGCCTTTGTGTTCTACTGCAGCTTCCCAGAGTGTTCTAAAGAACAACTAGAGCGCTAACAGCCTTACTTATGACAAAAGTATGGCACACCTGAAGCCATCTTGATTGGAATAAACCAGTAACACTTAAAACATTTAATTTAAAAAGGAACAAAATGAGGGTTCTTTTGAAATAGAAATTATGGTTAGTGCTGCAGAAAGAAAAATTAGGGCATGTTTTAAGTGAGATCTCAAATCCTCTTCTATTTCATTAGAAAATTCTGACATGCAGACTGAAACAATCACTTTCAATACCAGCAGCAGACTACCAGTTAACTCCCTGGTGAGCAGTAGCTTTACTCCAGTGATCTAATGAGCAACTAGAGTGCTAACATTCTGAATTTATGGCAGATGTGAGACATCTGAATGCCTTCTTGATGGAATCAAAGTAAAAACTGAAAGCATTTCCTACTGAGGAGACTGCAGTAAATGAAGAAATTAGGAAACTTCATAACAAAGAAGTCTTCCAAGATGGCCACCAGTGAAAAAAGAGCCCAAATGTAGCACAAATATTACCCAGATGTAGCCCACATATAGCCCAATGACAAAAGTGTGCAAAACACTTTTTATTTTTAGATTTTTTGCAGTTTTATGTAGTGCAGACTGGTCAGGTATTGGAGCATTGCATCTTAAAACATGACCCCCTACACTACAAAAACACCACTGCACTACCTTAAACCCTAAAACACTACCCCCAGCACGACCCCCTACACTACACAAGCACCACTGCATTATCCTAAACCCTAAAACACTACCCCCAGCACGACCCCTTACACTACCCAAACACCACTGCACTAACCTAAATCCTAAAACACTACCACCAGCACGACACCCTACACTACCCAAACACCACTGCACTACCCTAAAACATGACCCCCTACACTACACAAACACCACTGCACTACCCTAAACCCTAAAACACTACCCCCAGCACGACCTCCTACACTACACAAGCACCACTGCACTACCCTAAACCCTAAAACACTACCCCCAGCACGACCCCCACACTACACAAATACCACTGCACTACCCTAAACCCTAAAACACTACCCCCAGCACGACCCCCTACACTACCCAAACACCACTGCACTACCCTAAAACATGACCCCCTACACTACACAAACACCACTGCACTACCCTAAACCCTCAAACACTACCCCCAGCACGACCCCCTACACTACACAAGCACCACTGCACTACCCTAAACCCTAAAACACTACCCCCAGCACGACCCCCTACACTGCCCGAACACCACTGCACTGCCCTAAACCCTGAAACACCACCCCTAGCACGACCCCCTACACTGCCCGAACACCACTGCACTGCCCTAAACCCTGAAACACCACCCCCTTCACGACCCCCTACACTGCCCGGACACCACTGCACTGCCCTAAACCCTGAAACACCACCCCCAGCATGACCCCCTACACTGCCCGAACACCACTGCCCTAAACCCTGAAACACCACCCCCAGCATGACCCCCTACACTGCCCGAACACCACTGCACTGCCCTAAACCCTGAAACACTACCCCCAGCAAGACCCCCTACACTGCCCGAACACCACTGCACTGCCCTAAACCCTGAAACATCACCCCCAGCAAGACCCCCTACACTGCCCGAACACCACTGACCTAAACCCTGAAACACCACCCCCAGCACGACCCCCTACACTGCCCGAACACCACTGCACTGCCCTAAACCTTGAAACACCAGCCCCTGCACGACCCCTACACTGCCCGAACACCACTGCACTACCCTAAACCCTGAAACATCACCCCCAGCACGACCCCCTACACTGCCCGAACACCACTGCTCTGCCCAAAACCCTGAAACACCAGCCCCAGCACGACCCCCTACACTGCCCGAACACCACTGCACTGCCCTAAACCTTGAAACACCAGCCCCTGCACAACCCCCTACACTGCCCGAACACCACTGCACTACCCTAAACCCTGAAACATCACCCCCAGCACGACCCCCTACACTGCCCAAGCACCACTGCACTGCCCTAAACCCTGAAACACCAGCCCCAGCAAGACCCCCTACACTGCCGGAACACCACTGCACTGCCCTAAACCCTGAAACACCAGCCCCAGCACGACCGCCTACACTGCCCGAACACCACTGCACTGCCCTAAACCCTGAAACACCAGCCCCAGCACGACCCCCTACACTGCCCGAACACCACTGCACTGCCCTAAACCGTGAAACACCAGCCTCAGCACGACCCCCTACACTGCCTGAACACCACTGCACTGCCCTGAACCCTGAAACACCACCCCGTGCATGACCCCCTACACTGCCCGAACACCACTGCACTGCCCTAA
This sequence comes from Calotriton arnoldi, assembly GCA_963921515.1. Lineage (NCBI taxonomy): Eukaryota > Metazoa > Chordata > Amphibia > Caudata > Salamandridae > Calotriton > Calotriton arnoldi. The sequence goes on along the minus strand of CAWUFW010001018.1, from coordinate 3,235,282 downwards.
ACCCTGAAACACCACCCCCAGCGCGACCCCCTACACTGCCCGAACACCACTGCACTAAACCCTGAAACACCACCCCCTGCACAACCCCCTACACTGCTCGAACACTACTGCACTGCCCTAAACCCAGAAACACCATCCCCAGCACGACCCCCTATACTGCATGAACACCACTGCACTGCCCTAAACCCTGAAACACTACCCCCAGCAAGACCCCCTACACTGCCCGAACACCACTGCACTGCCCTAAACCCTGAAACATCACCCCCAGCAAGACCCCTACACTGCCCGAACACCACTGCCCTAAACCCTGAAACACCACCCCCAGCAAGACCCCCTACACTGCCCGAACACCACTGCACTGCCCTAAACCCTGAAACACTAGCCCCAGCACGACCCCCTACACTGCCCGAACACCACTGCACTGCCCTAAACCCTGAAACACCACCCCCTGCACGACCCCCTACACTGCCCGAACACCACTGTACTGCCCTAAACCCTGAAACCCCACCCCAGCATGACCCCCTACACTGCCAGAACACTGCACTGCCCTAAACCCTGAAACACCACCCCCTGCATGACCCCCTACACTGCCCGAACACTACTGCACTACCCTAAACCCTGAAACACCACCCCCAGCACGACCCCCTACACTGCACGAACACCACTGCACCGCCCTAAACCCTGAAACACTACCCCCAGCAAGACCCCCTACACTGCCCGAACACCACTGCACTGCCCTAAACCCTGAAACATCACCCCCAGCAAGACCCCCTACACTGCCCGAACACCACTGCCCTAAACCCTGAAACACCACCCCCAGCAACACCCCCTACACTGCCCGAACACCACTGCACTGCCCTAAACCCTGAAACACCACCCCCAGCAAGACCCCCTACTCTGCCCGAACACCACTGCACTGCCCTAAACCCTGAAACACCACCCCCAGCACGACCCCCTACACTGCCCGAACACCACTGCTCTGCCCAAAACCCTGAAACACCAGCCCCAGCACGACCCCCTACACTGCACGAACACCACTTCACTGCCCTAAACCCTGAAACACCAGCCCCAGCACGACCCCCTACACTGCCTGAACACCACTGCTCTGCCCTAAACCCTGAAACACCACCCTCAGCATGACCCCCTACACTGCCCGAACACCACTGCACTGCCCTAAACCCTGAAACACCAGCCCCAGCACGACCCCGTACACTGCCCGCACACCACTGCACTGCCCTAAACCCTGAAACACCAGCCCCAGCACAACCCCGTACACTGCCCGAACACCACTGCACTGCCCTAAACCCTGAAACACCAGCCCCAGCACGACCGCCTACACTGCCCGAAAACTACTGCACTGCCCTAAACCCTGAAACACCACCCCCAGCAAGACTACCTACACTGGCCGAACACCACTGCACTGCCCTAAACCCTGAAATACCACCCCTGCATGACCCCCTACACTGCCCAAACACTACTGCACTGCCCTAAACCCTAAAACACCACCCCTCAGCACGACACCCTACACTGCCCGAACACCACTGCACTGCCCTAAACCCTGAAACACCACCCCAGCACGACCCCCTACACTGCCCGAACACCACTGCACTAAACCCTGAAACACCACCCCTGCACGACCCCCTACACTGCCGGAACACCACTGCACTGCCCTAAACCCTGAAACACCACCCCCAGCATGACCCCCTACACTGCCCTAACACCACTGCACTGCCCTAAACCCTGAAACATCACCCCCAGCACAACCCCCTACACTGCCTGAGCACCATTGCTCTGCCCTAAACCCTGAAACACTAGCCCCAGCACGACCCCCTACACTGCCCGAACACCACTGCACTGCCCTAAACCCTGAAACACCACCCCCAGCACGAGCCCCTACACTGCCCGAACACCACTGCACTGCCCTAAACCCTGAAACACCAGCCCCAGCAAGACCACCTACACTGTCCGAACACCACTGTATTGCCCTAGACTCTGAAACACCAGCCCCAGCAAGACCCCCTACACTGCCCGAACACCACTGCACTGCCCTAAACCCTGAAACACCAGCCCCAGCATGACCCCCTACACTGCCCGAACACCACTGCACTGCCCTAAACCCTGAAACACCAGCCCCAGCACCACCCCCTACAATGCCCGAACACCATTGTACTGCCCTAAACCCTGAAACACCACCCCCTGCACCGCCCCCTACACTGCCCGAACACCACTGCACTGCCCTAAACCCTGAAACACCACCCCCTGCACGACCCCCTACACTGCCCAAACACCACTGCACTGCCCTAAACCCTGAAACACCACCCCTGCACCGCCCCCTACACTGCCCAAACACCACTGCACTGCCCTAAACCCTGAAACATCACCCCCAGCATGACCCCCTTTACTGCTCGAACACCACTGCACTGCCCCAAACCCTGAAACACCACCCCCAGCATGACCCCCTACACTGCCCGAACACTACTGCCCTAAACCCTGAAACACCACCCCTGCACGACCCCCTACACTGCCCGAACACCACTGCACTGCCCTAAACCCTGAAACACCACCCCCTGCACGACCCCCTACACTGCCCGAACACCACTGCACTGCCCTAAACCCTGAAACACCACCCCCAGCACGACCCCTACACTGCCCGAACACCACTGCACTGCCCTAAACCCTAGAACACTACCCCCAGCATTACCCCCTACACTACCCGAACACCACTGCACTACCCTAAACCCTAAATTACTCCCCCCAGCATGACCCCCTACACTACCCAAACACGACTGCACTGCCCTAAACCCTAAAACACTCCCCCAGCACGACCCCCGACACTACCCGAACACCACTGCACTGCCCTAAACCCTAAAACACTCCCCCAGCACGACCCCCTACACTACCTAAACACCACTGCACTGCCCTAAACCCTAAAACACTACCCCCGCATGACCCCCTACACTACCCAAATACCAATGCACTACCCTAATCCCTAAAACACTACCCCCGCACAACCCCTACACTACCCAAAGGCCACTGCACTACCCTAAACTCTAAAACAATACCCCCGCACGACTCCCTACACTACCCAAAGACCACTGCACTACCCTAAACCCTAAAACACGACCTCCTACACTACACAAACACCACTGCACTACCCTAAACCCTAAAAACTACCCCCAGCACGAACCCCTACACTACCCAAACACCACTGCACTACCCTAAACCATAAAACACTATCCCCAGCAGTACCCCGTACGGTACCCAAACACCACTGCACTACCCTAAACCCTAAAACACTACCCCCAGCAGTACCCCCTACACTACCCAAACACCATTGTACTACCCTAAACCCTAAAACACTACCCCCAGCAGTATCCCCTATACTACCCAAACACCACTGCACTACCCTAAACCCTAAAACCCTAAAACACTAACCCCAGCAGGACCCCCTACACTACCCAAACACCACTGTACTACCCTAAACCCTAAAACACTCCCCCCAGCATGACTCCCTACACTACCCAAACACGACTGCACTACCCTAAACCCTAAATCTACCCCCAGCATGACCCCTACACTACACAAACACCACTGCACTACCCTAAACCCTAAAACACTACCCCCAGCACGACCCTCTTCACTACCTAAACACAACTGCACAATTTGTTACAGGCGTTGCAACGCAGGCCTGTGGTGCTTACTGGAAGTACCTGGTGGGCTGGTTGGGCCCCAGGGACTCTCAGGATTCAAGGTGACCTAATCCCCCAACTTAAAACGCGCCACGTGGGCGCGTTTAGCACAGTGGTGAAGGGAGGGGCGGGGCCTCAGGTGACATGTGCGCAAACATGCCCTGTGGTGCGTTTTAAGTTGGGGAGTTAATTCCCTTTGAATCCTGGGGCCAACTAGCCCACCAGGTACCTTCAGTAAGCACAACAGAGGTGCGTTGCAGAGAGGTGAAAAAGGTGCGTGGCCTCGGAACGCCTCTCTGCAACTCAGCTCTGTGGTCCTAACTGTAGGTACCTGGGGGCTAGTTGGGCCCCAGGGACCCTCAGGATTCAAGGGGACTTAATCCCACAACCTAAAACGCGCCACGGGGCGCGTTTGCACACATGTCACCTCAGGCCCCCTCCCTTCACCACTGTGCAAACGCGCACTGGCTCTGGTTAGTCAGAGTCAGTTACCACCAGTACCCGTCTGAAAAGTTGTGGGCACAGGATGATTTTGCAACAAGGCCTCTTTCTGCTCCTCTGTTGGTTCTTTCTGCACATCTTTTGCTTCTTTCTGTGCGTTTTTTCTTCTTTCTTCACATGTCCTACCTCTGTTGGCATAGTTAGAAACTAGCATTTAAAAAACCTTTGAAATTCACTTAAAAAATCATAGTTTTCAGGCACGTTATAGTTAGAAATTAGCATTTAAAAAACCTTTGAAATTCACTGAAAAACCATAGGTTTCAGGCACGTTATAGTTAGAAATTAGCATTTAAAAAACCTTTGAAATTCACTGAAAAAACCATAGGTTTCAGGCACGTTATAGTTAGAAATGAGCATTTAAAAAACCTTTGAAATTCACTGAAAAACCATAGGTTTCAGACACGTTATAGTTAGAAATTAGCATTTAAAAAACCTTTGAAATTCACTGAAAAAACCATAGGTTTTAGGGACAGTTATAGTTAGTTGGACATTGCACTCGTACAAAACCCGTGAAATTCCCCTGTTATAGTTAGTTCAGCTAACTATAACTCGCGCCCCCGCAATGCACTGCTGATGACGTCACATATTACATCACTCATGACATGGTCAGTGACATCACTGATGACATCACTGACATCATCCAGTGACTGTGTATTTCTGTAAAGTTTAAATATGTTTAATATATATAGGGAAAGGCGTATTGAAGAATGAGTTGGTGTATAAGTGTCTGAATGGATGATTTAGTACGTGCGTGACTGACTCTACAAGTGAGTGATTAAACGTATCTTACTAAATGCATGGGTTAGTGACTAAACTGTGTGAATGTCTGTATCCGTCTGTTTGTTGGTGTGTAAGTGGATGCATGGATTTGCGAATAGCTACATGAGTGCCTATATGGGTTATTGATTGGTTCTCTGAGTATCTGTATGGCTGCCTGAGTGTTTGTGTGGGTGGGGTGTGTTTGACTCTGTACATAGATGTGTGAGTGGGTGATTCACTGGGTGCATGATTTCAAGAGTGCATCTGTGATGGACTGCTTGGGTGGGTGAGTGTGTGTATGGGTGTGTTAGTGAGTGAATGTATATCTCAGTGGTACATGTGCGAGTAACTACATATGTAAAAGGCAGTATATATGTGTGTTAGAGTATTTAAATGGCTATAAGTGAGAGTGTGTGATTGTGAGAGTGGCTGTATGGATGCGTGTGTGCTTGTATCAGTTATTGTATAAGAGCGTAAGAATGTGCTAGTATTTGTATGAGTAAGTGAGCTGGTGTGTGTATAACTGTATAGGTGAGTAAATGGGTGTGTGATTAATTTTTTGCATGACTGAATAGGTGTATGAGTACCTCTATGGATGAGTGGCGGTGTGTGAGTGTTTATATAAGTGTATGAGTGCATATGATAGTCCTGTACTGAGTGACTGTAAGTATGAGTGACTGTACGGGTGAGTGAGTAGATGTGTGTGTGTGTAGACCTAAGAATCAGTGAGTGGGTATGTAGTTATTGGTATTGGAGTGTGTATGGTTTTGAGAATGGCAGTCTGTAATTTACAGTGGGTGTATCAAAAGTTATATTAGGGTGTGAGAAGATGCATGAAATTATCACATGGATGATGTCATCAGTGATGTCATCAGTGATGTCACTGACCATGTCATGAGTGATGTAATATGTGACGTCATCAGCAGTGCATTATGGGCGCGAGTTATAGTTAGCTGAACTAACTATAACAGGGGAATTTCACGGGTTTTGTACGAGTGCAATGTCCAACTAACTATAACTGTCCCTAAAACCTATGGTTTTTTCAGTGAATATATATATATATATACACACACACACACACTTATATATATACACATATATATATATATATATATATATATATATATATATGGATATATATATATATCACTGGCCGCAAGAATAGCTCTACTGTAGTTATTGTTAGGTCAGAGATTCCATAAGTAAGGCATTTTCTTTTTCTTAATAACTTTGGTGCCATTTGGCTAATCTGCCCAAAAATTTCCAAAAAGGTACATCCGCTTTTTGTTTTTCATGGCAAATTTTGCGCAAGTCTATTAAACAGGGGCCAAGTAAAAAAGAAAGTAACAAAAGTTCCATTTCCCATTTTAATTTCCATAAGATTCTTTGCTCATTGATAGAGAAAAAAACAGCTGAATAAAATTACACCAAATTTCGGTAGAATTTTACTCAAGGAAGTGCCTTTGATGGGTTTGGTGTAAATCCATTTGGTAGTTTTCAAGAAATTTGAGTTTAAAAAGGTGCTTTGTTTGGGCATGTACAGGTTAAATTTGATAGATATTTCGGCAATTAATTTGGGGTCCTCTGCGATTTTGTAAATTCATGGAGTATTCTTGAATCTAATTAAAAAAATAAAGGCACACCATTGGATAAAGGAGTTTTTTCTCCTGTCTTCCTTGAGGTTTTGTGAATCCATTGCATGGAATTCGCATTGGTCACATGTGAGGGCTGGCCACACATAACTAGGTTGGAGCAGGGCCTGGCCACAGTCCAGGTACTGCAACCAACTCCTCAGTGCATGGCTGAAGGCCATGGACAGTGAGGGCTGACCACCCACAGAGAGTCATGTGCAGCAGCTGAACAGAAACAAGGCCCTGCAGACAACCCAGCTGCAAACTACTGAAGTCCGGGTGCAGCAGGGTTAGGCTACCCACGGAGCGTTTGGTGCACATTTCTGTTGTAAATCTCTCTATGTATTGTCAATGGCCATATGCTACAGGTGTTGGCCAATGACAGACGGTTGGGCACAAGGCCTTGCTATATTGATAAATATAACAATAACAACAGCACTTTGGTATATTTCATGATTGCCTGTGAAATATGGATTTCATCGTCATAATTTACAGCCCCCAAACCACTCTGGAGAGCTTTACCATTGTCAGGGCCACTAGGATTATGCAGAAGTGTAGTACCAAACTGTGTGGCAGGGTTATTTAAATTAGACAGCATGCAAAGCCAAAATTAGGCAGCATTATGTAAATCAATGTGTACTTTATATAAGTCAGTATGAACAAATCTTGTGCTTAGAATCTAAGAGTAGTGATGTACTCTTCCATCTCTCACCACCTCCACCAATGGCCACATACAGGAAAGGAGAATGGGACAGGAGAGAAAAGTGAAGCACTGGACTTTGACACTCTGACTTGTCACTTCTGTTGCTCAAGTATGTCTGCAGGAGTGGGTATTTAAAGGCAAAAGAGGTCTTTATTAATTTGCTATAAAGGGCCCTGCACTCAACTGTAATAGTAAATAGATATACATTTGCAATATTTCAGTGTAACCAACTCTCAGTACTTGAATGTGGAACTTGTAATTCCTGAAAATGAATTCCTTAAATTTATATATGCTAACAGTTGAATAACTACTTTAAGCTTTGTGACTAAGCATTCTGTGTTAAAGTAGGTTATAGTTTCTACTTGACTCTCGTAGCATTGAAATATAGTCAACAAAATTAATATTGTGCTATTCCCTAACTCAGCAATTCTTAAAAACATACTAGAACTCTAATACCATATATTTTGACATGCATTCATAACATTAGCACCATTGTCCAGTCTAAAAATCCTTACTGTTGCATCACAGTATAACTCTTAATAAATGTAACAATCCCCAGTCTTAGAAGAGTGACTATTACTGTTCCAAAGATGGTTAAAAATGTGTTACCATTATTACCATGACTTCATTAAATACTTTTCTGCATTCTGTAGTGCCCTTCAATATAAATTCAAAGTGCATGAGTTGAAAAGGAAATCCAATACCATGTAACAAGGCCCTGGATGCAGAAGCATTGTATCAAAAAATATTGTATCACGATTGCCTACAAAGATGGTGAGGGCCACAATATAAGGTATACCCAAATATACAAAACGACGGCTGCCTCCTCATCCTATGTGAGAGTTCATGGACTGCTAAGAATTGAAGTTTGTTTTCGCTTGGCTGTTGCATAGCGTTTTCTCTACACACATGAAGTCTCCACTGCACTTAGCCAGTTCCAAGCGTTAAGCAATAACTCCAGCCCAACTTCCTGTTAGTAACCCCCTTGACCCGAAAGGCCACGGTGTTGGTAGTATGGCCTCTATTTTGTCAGGAATTCTTGCATAAAATTGTTGGATTTAGTACAATAAGATTGGAATTAGATTTCCATGTTCGTTCCTCAGGATCAAACCCCTTCCAATTCATCAAGTATTGCAATCTTTTTCTTACAATCCTTGCAATAAAAATATTACATACCTCATATTTATTTTCCAAAATTCAGCTGAACTGGTAAAGGATGTAAAGCAAGGCGTGTCTTTGCAGAACAAAGTTTTATCAAATGTACATGACAAATTGGGTGGATTTTCATAGACTATGGTAATTACAATCCTAAAGTAACTAGATTTATAATCTGTTGAATCACAAATAGACCCACTAACGTAGGTTGCAATGTCAAAGTTGTTTTTCAAATGGAATTTTTTGTGAGGAACCATACCTCACTTACAACATACTGAGGTACTAGACTTCTCTTATGGTCTTCATAAACCCATAAGCAAATGTAGCTTTTCTAATGCTTTCCGTGATGATTTCTACATGCAATTATCTCAGTTAAGTGTTCTTGCAGAAGGAACTGATGTAGACAGAGACTGATCCAAAGAAAATATGTGGAGCTGTTTGCCATACACAAAGAAGAAAGGTTATATTCAAAAAGATGAATGTTCTATGTTAATGTAAATCAGTGGCCTTCAATCTTTGTAACGCTAAGACCCCCTGAGCAAAATATTTTTGCTTCCGTCACCCTCTTCAAGCTGATGTGCATGGGGGTATTACATTCTTGGGAGTACAGAATATATATAAGGTGAAGGAGTTTATTCTCCCGTATTGCACAGTCCGAATTCTACTAGAACATGGGAAGTACATGAGTGGGTTATTCCACTTGCCTCCTCATTACAGGCACCTTTAGCCTACTGTCCCTGCTGATTCTTGCACTGCTTCCATCAGGTGAGCAGATTCTCCCTGCCTACCTCCTAAACTTCTCCCTAGTGTCAACGGTTCACTCTCTTCTCGCAGTGTTCTAACCATCTGGACTCTTGCAGCACACCTTCCTCCCTATGACATACTGCTTAACTCATCCTCCTCTAGAGGGGTCACACACCCTGGACTAATTGTATCCTCCCAACAAGCAAAACGCCACCCATTGACCTAAATGGGATCGCCCACTTTCCTCAACGTACAATCTTGTTTTTATTTCTCAGGTTTCAATGAGATTGCAACTTCCAAACACAAATATTAATTCTCACACAGTCACTCCCCACAGAATATTAATAAAAAAAAGCTCCCTTCTGCCAGACCATTCATGACCAGCCATGAGAGCCCTGCACAAGCAGGCTGCCTAGGGAGTGGGGGCTCCCCTGGTCACCAGGATTCAGGGTGCTGCACAGGAGCTGTTGGCCACACACAGACAACCCCCCAGGGTAAAAATGTAGTCCAGTCTAGAGGACATTTTGTGGGTGCCCGAGAAATAGGAGTATTGTCTATTCTCTGTATGGCAGCAGCGCCAGAGGTCAGAAAGTCCCAGGGTTTTCACAAATCCTGCCAAGGGTGTCTCATTCAAAGCTGCTGGGGCTGGGGCGTCCAATTCTGAGCTGATTACGTCATTAAAATCTCCTCCCACTGTGTGCATGAAAGAACCAGTTTTCAGCAGTATATCAGCTACTTTATCAATTATCTGTTTTTGCAGTCTTGGAGGGGCATATACACTGACAAGAGGTATGCTCCTCCGTCCCCACAGCCCTTGAGCCACGGTGTATGTTCCATTAGGGTCTATCCAGGACTTTTCTATGTGAAATGAGGGTGTTTTCTTAATTAGAATGGCTACCCCCCGGGAATCTGTGGTAAACCCCGCATGTGCCAGCATCACATAAGCCCCCCTACCCAGAAATCTACAGTGTGAGCCTCGAAGACGGGTATCCTGCAGTAAGACTACATCCATTTTCAGTCTCCAAATGTAGGCGGCCACTAGCCCTCATTTTATTTTGTTGTCTAGCCCATTCACATTCCAAGGTAGTATGAAATATCGCTTACCATCTTGCCTCTCTGCCCCTCCCATCTGTGTTTTGTTGCAACATCCGATCGCCTTGTATAACCATCTCCGTTTCTGTGTCTGTGCTCACCTCATTCCACACCACATGCATAAACTTTCTTTCCCCCACCCAACTCTTGTACCCCAGTGACTGACCTGCCCTTCCACCCTCCCGACCCCCTCCTGCCTCCCGCGCTCGTCTCCCCGCATGTCAACATGAGAACTGTGTCACAGATCAGACATGAGAGGTCTATAGCCCCCCCCCCACCATGGTTTACCACCCACCCTGTTGGTCAGTAACACAAACTAATTGCTAGTCAATCAAACCTGAACCTGTATTGGAAGGGAAGAAAGAAAGTTAAGATAGAACACACTCCCAACATCCATTGAGAGTCTGTTGGAGGGGGCATAGTTCATGGTCTTCTCCAAGCCTGCTGCTCTGCCATGGCTCATCTGTTGGTTCAGCTCTCATGTCCATCTCGCACTGTGTCCACATCAGGGTCAGGGGAATTTTGGGCCAATGGGCTCTATCTATGTTGTGAATTGCAGCCATCAGTGGATGACTTTCCTTAGAGACTGACGAACACTCTCGTTCTGACAGGTCTGGAGTGGTCATTCCCTGTGTTTTGTCTTGCTTGGTCTTTTGTGTTGCTGTTATCTGGGTCAGTTCTCCCTCTGTGTCTGAAGAGCGACCCGATCTCAAGCCCTTTCTTCTGGCCAGGGTAGGGTTTTTTCGGGAATCTCTTACTCGTGTTGCCCCTTCTGCGTCCCCTCCCCTGTTTCTGGATCACGGGTCTTGGCCTCCCTAATAGGGCATCGCATTAGCACCCCCGGCCTCCTATCTGCCTTGGAGGTGGGTGTTCCTCTAGCTAGGCCCACACCTACTCCGTTGTGTGGAAAAAGAGTGCTTTACCTTCATTAAGGACTTTAAGTTTTGCCAGTAAGAGTAACATGTATTGTAGGTGGAGAGTCCTTAGTTTTGTTTTGACTGAGTCAAAGGCACATCTCTGCTTCTGCACCTCTCGCGAGTAGTCAGGGAAGATCATGATCTGTACTTGGGAAACTGACGGAGATCGTATACCATGCGCCCAACTTCTTTCTGACACACTTACCTGACTCCTTTGCATTTGACTGAATAATAGAATTGGAATATTTGGATTTGACCGAAATTAACCTGAGTACAGAAATACAGCATCTCGAACTGTAGTTTCAACCGTCCGGTGGAATACAACAATAAGGTGCCTTGAAAAAGCCCCAGGCTTGCAAGCCACTAGGGAGCAAAACACGTGTTGGCTGTGCCTCAAAACCGTTTGTTATAATTTGGCTTTATTAGTTCTGAAAGACTAAGAATCACCTCTGACATTTTTCTTTGATCTGGTGCAATAAATACTAGATTTATACACTACAAGGATTTTTATGATTTATCATGAATTCATCCACTTGTCCTGGTACATCGTTGCAAGATCATGATCTGGGAGTTTTCATACCGGATGTCTCCTATACTCCGTGCCGCTCGCAATATCATGTCCCTCTCTTGGTAGTTAAAAAATGAGCTGATTAAATGCCTTGGTGGTGCTCCAGCCGGTGGCTTTGTGGTGAGTGCCCGATGAGCACATTCTGTAACGAAGCAGGATGAGAAATGTGCCTTGAGGAGGGAACTTTTCAACCATTTTTCAAGGAATGTGCCTGTGTTTGGACTCTCAGCCCCCTCGGAAAATCCAATGAAGCACAAGTTGTTCCTCCTTGCGCGGGTTTCGGCATCATCCATTCTCCAGGCTACATCTTTCATGGTTTCCTGTAGTTCTTTGATTTCTTTACGGAGACTGTGAGTCACATCTTCTACCTCTGATATTCTGGTTTCCACATTGGTGACCCTTTCTGAAACATTTCAAAGGTCTTGACGAAGCAAGGTGATCTCTGAACACACTTCTATCCTCCCTTTGAGGGCTTCTCTTGAGGCACATATGGCTTGCATGAGTTCTGCGTGGTCTGGCATATTGGATGCCCCCTCTCCCGGCCTTGTTTGGGGAGCCACCACTTTTGTATATTGGTCCATTTTTCCCTGTTTTGGCACCTTAGAATCTTTGTCTTTGCCCATAGTTTTAGGATGGAGTCTCCACTGATGTTGGACAACACTGGGGTGATGACACCGAGGAGGACACTGAGGCAGGTGCAGGGCTCGAAAGGTTTTACCTCCCCTTTTTTCACCATGGCACTTGTGAATCACTTGGTACTGTGCTTCTCTGCAGTGGGGTGTGTGTCACAGTACAGAGTAAAGTTCAGTGCATTCGAGGTTTGTGCCCCGTTATCTAGTTAGCAAGCAGCCCAGACCAGGTGTAGGCAGTTGTTAGGGCCAGTCCATATTGTGTCCCTCACGAGGCGCACCCTGGGGGCCCGAAGGGCACCGCACGGATGACTTGCTCTATTGAGGGATCCAACCTCTGTCCCTTCTCCCTCCCCAACTGCAGTCTTCTCCTCTTGCTTTCAGGGAGTTCACAAGGTCTCCCTTTGATCTTAACCAGCCTCCAGAGCTATCAACCTTTTGTGGCATTGGCTGCCCTCTTCTGTAGCTCATTATGAGTAGCACTGGGGGGAGTGGGGAGACAGGCAAGCGTCAGGCCCCTTTTGCACAGTGAGGTAAAATTCAACCATCTCACCCCTATCCCAGGTCGCTCCTCGCCAGCCACCACTCCCCCTTGCTTTCAGCATTCCAGGCCTCGGCCTGCCAGTATCCCCCCAGGGGCCAGCCAAGGTGTGTCTCTATGAGGCCAGAAGGGCCTCGGATGCCTCCCGATTTCCCTCGGGCCTCCACAAGTCCCCCCGATGGCATGCTACTTTAAGGCACGTTTGCCTGCCTCTGAGTCTGCAGTGCCTTTGGTCGAGGAGACTTTTCACCTATGCTGTCCTGTTTGCCTGTCAGTGTAGGTACCAGTGGCTGCTTTCTTATAGGCCCCTGCTTGGCCTCCTCTCTTCAGTGCTTTTCCAATGGGGGGCCCTTGCTGCTCCCAGCCAAAATCAGCTTGTTTCACTGTGTGGCCCTCAAAGTCCACCTCCCACTCTGTGTCTGCCACCACTACCCCTTAGGGAATGGGGCCTCTGTTATGGTTCTATAGTCCATTTCAGTCGATTCTGCTGCCCTCGTATCTGGAGGGGCACCAGGCCTTCTAAATCTAGGCTGACAGCAGCACCCTCTGGCTCCAGTCATCTGCCTTTTGACTGGGATCTCTTTCTCAGTCAGCCAATACTGCAGCCTGGTCTCAGCCATTGTCTGTCAGTGCCGCTATTTTCTCCTCCTATGCGGCACCCCCTCCCGCCGATCCAGGCACTAGGACTCAGCCCTGCTGTCTAGTTCCAGAGTCTCTCCTGTGCCGCCCAAATTCTTCTCACCCGGGTATAGCGGGAGCAGAGAGTTCCCCGTGCCTGTTCTCGCTCAAGTCGGCACTCCAGGCCCTGCCTGTTTGGGAAGTGATGCATGAGCCCAGGCTCCCGCTCTGGGCGGAATCTCCCACTTGCATCTTCTCCAAACCAGCAGCATATCTGACCAGTATTGTCTCTTTTCTCATGTGGGATGGGACCTCCCAGGTATCGCCCCGACCTGGGGGCTTATTTACAAGGCCCTTGTGCCACTTTTGCGCCATTTTTAACATGGGAAAAGTGACGCAAAAGTGGCGCAAGGGGCTTGTAAATCTGCCCCCTGGTCTCTACGCCTCACTCCCCCCGGCGAGGCTTCATGGTCTCCGTGTCCTCTCCCCCTGCCGCCTTCTTGAGGAAAGCCTGTCGGCGCGCAGCCAGTGGTGTGTTGCAAGATAATGGCATCTTAGGGAATAACTCTAAGCATCAGTTTGCCGTCATTCCGTGTTTCCCTATTTTCTCGGCTGCAGTTTTGTGGTCGGATGGTGCTCTGATGGGAGGATTAAATCAGGATTTCGGATGAGCCGGCGGAGATGGAAAAGAACGCTGCCAATCGTCCATCTTGTTGAGAGAATTACCATTGTTATGACCCAGTGTGTAGTTTATCAGAAAGTCATAGGCAGAGAAAAACAAAGTCCATCTCAGTTGCCTACTTGTAGGTGCCCTGACTGATTTCAGGAACTACAAATTTCTGTGATCAGTGTACACTTCTATAGTGTGTTTTTCCCCTAACAAACTAAGAGCCTGATTCACAAAGGTAGCTTACATTTTTGAGTAATTCACACTTTACTACTTTTTGGCTATTCACAAATTCCGAGTATAAATTTACCTCAAAAGTATAACTCGTGTGTCTTCACCAAATTGAAGGATTTGAGGGCTATACACTTTTGAGTAATTTACACTTTTGAGTAAGTTTACTCCTTTTTGGTTATTCACGAATCCAACTGTAAATGTACTCCAAAAGCGTAACTCACATCTCTCCACCAAATTGAAGGGCCAGGGGGCTATACACATTTGAGTAATTTACGCATATGAGTAAGTTTACTAATTTTTGGCTACTTCCGAGTGTAAATTTGCTCCAAAAATGTAACTTATACTCAGATTTTGTGAATAGCCAAAAAGTAGCAAACTTACTCAAAAGTATAAATTATTCAATAGTGTATGGCACTGAGGCCCTTCAATTTGGTAGATGCATATAAGTTACGCTTTGGAGTAAATTTTGTGAACTTTACACTCAGATTTTGTGAACTGGGCCGCCACCAGTGTCGAGCTACAGCAATTTAGCCCAATCTCCACTACTGAATTGACTTGCCTCTGCTCCATTATTAAATCTATGCACATCAACTTTCCCCCCACCATCTTGGAACAGGGCTGCAAGAGTATCCAACCTGTAGTTGGTAAAGTGATTAATCTCTCTCTGTCCTCTGGTTGTGTTCCCCAACAATAAAAACACGCCATGGTGGTTCCTTTGTTAAAAAAAACACTATTGGATACATTGAGGCCTGAAAATTATCGGCACATATCATTGTTGCCCCTTTTTGGCAAGTTAGCAGAAAGGCATATAAATAGACAGCTATCCAACTTTTTGGAGGATAAAAAACTCCTACACAGAACTCAATCAGTCTTTTGCCCCTCTTATAGCCTTGCTGCTTGCCTCCAAATCTGCAAGGCAGACTATGGATGAGGGCAACACCGTGGACATTCTTATACTCGATCTCAGTGTCGAGTTTGACACTGTATCTCACAATATTTTGGTCAAGCTGCTCTGGAGCAATGGCATCAGTGGCACAGCACTGTCTTAGTTGACCTCATTCTTGCAGGGACACATCTTCCAGGTGTCACGAAAACCATTTCAGTCATCGATTCGCTTTCTGCAGCAAGGAATTTCTCAGGGCTCGTCTCTGACTCCTACTCTTTTTAATGTTTATGTCAGCCCTCTGGCTGGGGTCATTGAGCAGTATGGTTTTACGGGAAACAGCCTTCACAACAAGGTTTTTACCTCATTGTGCCTTTACCACGCATAATTTTACCGCGAATATGCATTTACAACGCATGCCAATACCACGCATCTAAGGTAAGTTGTGGGCTGGGGGGGTCTCCCCCAACAAATACATTGTTTTTAAATATAAAAACAATGTGTGGTATTGGCATGCGTTGTAAATGCATATTTGCGGTAAAACATGCGTGCTAAAAAATGTGGCAAAGGCATGCGATGTATTTACCTGCGTTGTACGGTCGTACAACCTGGTTTTATTATTATCTCATACACTGATGACACACGGCTCATCATAACTCTGTCCCACAATAGCGAGCAGATGGCCTCCTCCATTTGGGCGTGTCTGGTGCATGTTGCCATTTTGATGGACCTTAATTGTTCAAAACAGAATGCTGAGAAGACTGAGGTTCTGGTTTTGGGCAAGCATATAAACATCTGGTCCAATGCTTGGTGGCCAGATAATCGTGGCCCTTTACCCTTCCCCAAATCCAAGGTTAAGAATCTGGCCATTTGGTTTGATGCAAAGCTTTCTTTCAATGCCCAGATAAATACCCTCACAGGAAAGTGCTATGGGATATTGCAGGAAAATCCTTCACCTCCTTCCTCAGTCCACCCAAAAAACAGTAGTCCAGTGCTAGTTATAGCCAGACTGGACTACTGTGACGTTCTGTATCTGGGTGTTACACAATCGCATTTGAATAGACTTCAACGTGTGCAGAATGCGGCAGCTCGGACGTTGCTTGGGCTCTCGAGACGAGCCTCTATTAGCACCACACAGAAGAAACTACACTGGTTAAAAGTGAAAAAGAGAATAATTTTTAAGGCTCTATGGTATCATTATAAAGCGCTTTCCTGTCAAGGTACTGCTTATTTGCAGACTATGGTTACTCCCTATGCTCCAGCCAGAAATTGGAGATTGGCTGCAGCCAAATTGGCCTCCGTTCGTAGATTTAAAAAAGCCAGAATTGGTGGCTGTGCAATCAGTCACCTTATTACTAAAATCTGGAACTCATTACCTGTGGAACTTCGGCTAACTCCCTCTGAACTGATTTTCAGGAAAAAAATGAAAACCTGGCTTTTTGCTTCTAGCTAGGCTTTTCCTGTTGTATGTAACTCTTTTTCTGTATTCAGCCTCCTAGCGCTGGGACACTCTGTGTGAAGTAGCCATGCGCTTTAGAAATTGTCTTATTATTAATAGCCAAAACATAAGTAGCAAACTTACTCAAAAGTGTATATTACTCAAAAGTATATGTTATATTTGTGAATCTGGCCTTGAGTCTCCACTTTTCAAAAGATCTGTTAATGGGCCAAACTTCATTGTCAGTGATTGTATAATTTAACTCTGCTGTTGAGAATTTCTTAGAGAAGTACACTATTGGGCGAACCTGACTAGTGTTTAGGCTTGTCTGAAATAAAAGACATCCAACAGCATGTTAAGGGGCATCCGTTTCAACAATGAATGGATATTCTACGTAAGTATGTTGCAAAATTGGAGCCCTAAAAAATTATTTCCAAAAACAAAATGCTTCATCTGCCTCTTTTGACCAAACAAAACCTACTCTCTTCCAGAGTAGCTTGTTAATGGGTCTCATGGTTCCAGAAAGCGGATGAATGAACCTCCTATGAATTTGGCATAGCCTAAAAAATTCTGAATAACTGTAACCAAAATTGGTCTAGACCATTGAAAAATTGTTGTCACATTTCTTTCATCTATTTGAATGCCTTCAATGTACCCAAATGTCTGACAGTAGAGATATGAAAAAGGAGTTTGTCCATTTCCGCCTAAAGGTGGTGCTCTCTTCTCCATAGCAAAATTGCTTAAACCTGAGGTACTAAATGTAAATATCAGCAAATTAGACAATGCAAAACACATCTCTACCTCATCAATAAATTACTGAAAAGCTACAGGAGCAACGCAGAGTCAAAAAGCCATTTCCATTTATCACCATCTCAGACCCTAGTAGGTTGCAATCTCCCTGAAGATCAAACGTTGTGAATATGTTAACATTTCTGATCTGATCTAATAGAGTAGATATTATTGACAAAGTGTAATGATTGCACACAGTTATTTAATTGAGAGATCTGTAGTCTATACATATTCTCAGTTCATCTCGTTTATTGGGAACAAAAAATACCAAAGAAGAAGCAGGATACCAAGAGGGCTTAATAAAATAATCAGCTAAATTCTCATTTAGACACTGTCGAAGATATTCAGTCTCTGATTCAGGATGTGCATATAGTGAAGTGCATGGAATTTGTGGACTTGGTTCTAAATCAATTTTAGAATCATAACTCCAGTATGGAGGTAAAGCATTTGCCTTTTTCTTATCAAAATCAATACTAAATTTTTGGGAGGCTGCTCTCTCAAATGACATGCAGTCATACAACTAGTCTAACAATAGCCTGAATTCAATTGAACTGTCTTGGTGATCTGATCAATGCAGCAATTATGTAAGGTCAACCTAGGAATAGTTAAAAGTACCTTGAAGTTTATCTATCAAATAAAAACACATTTTCCCATGACGATTGCAAAATTAAAAATATCCCCACCAGGAACTGATTGTTAAGTGGTAGGTGGAAAGATGTGGGGAGAAATATTTGGAAAACTTCATTTTACCAATAGTTAGGGGTAAACTTAAAAAACGCACATATGCACAATTATGTAGACAGTACAAATGGTACCCAACTTAGAATGTAATGCAAATTCCCAACTATTTCCAATGATGACATTTTAAATATATTTGCCAATATTGAATCTTTCTTGTCTTGTGGACACAATCAAAGAGGACCCCCTTTCCGGTCCTTAAAGGGCAGCAATGGAAAAGATGTTTATAGGAAGCTGAATGCCTATAAGAAGTGCTATAATTGAATAGTTAAATATTTTGTTAGGGATCTGTTCTTCAATTTTTGATCAGCCTGATCATGCATTGAAGACATTTTCAGTGGTGGAGTGGTAAAAACATGTGATTTTACTTTACTTCATATGTAGAGAAAATTGTTGGGCTTGAACTAATTTGCGTAGAAAAGTGCTATCTCCAGCACCTGCACTAACTTGATTAATTAGTGCATGCGCTTGAGAGAACACAGTACAGAAACACAGATGATCTCATTATGAGTACTCTGTAATTTCCAATGGGACTTTATTAAAATGCTGACAGCCCTTCATGCATTTTTGGCACTCTAAGTGTCAGGGACTGTCCGGGACTATGTCGGGAACACAGTCAGGGACTTCGGCAAGGACTGGGAATTGGGTAGAAAACGTACACAGAAAGTGTAGTACAGCACTGCCCAGGATCACACAGGAAGTCAGAGGAGAAAAAGGGATCCAAAGGGGAAGCCTATACAAGTGAACAAGATGGGTGAGACTCAGAAAGGACAGGCACTCATGAGGCGGCTCAGCATTCAGAATCACTACACCCAGGATGGATGTGCAATACACTTATATATAAAACAACATTAACAATAAAGGGAATGTGAGGTAAAGCACTCGAGAGCTCCACACGGTAAGACTGAACTCAGTAAGTTCCTCACCCACAATTGCTGTTACAGATACTGACTGCAAATACCCACATATAGGATATGCATGCAAAGGCAGGGTCTGTGGAGCTGATACCAATGGTGATGTTATAAATGCAACTCAAAGACAATACTCACAGTGAACAAGAAACACCACCTTGGTAGTCAGCTGTGCCCACGAATCCTGGCGATCAAACAGGAACACGCAAGGCAGTAACAGCAAGGGGGTAGAACTAAACACAAGCACAATAGACAAGGAGCTAGCAAGGAGGAGTGCTTAACAGAAAAGAAATGAAATCACAGGGCAGAAAGCAAGTAACAAACATACAAGGTAATAGAAGCAAAACAGCAGAATAGAAAGACAGCAAACTAGGAACTGGAACCAAGGAAATGGGAAGAAAGGCAGGGACTGGAAAAGGATATACAGAAGAGGAGGCTACAAAGGTATACTAGAATAGTGCAGGTTCAGGAATCAAGAAAACAAAAGTAGCATTGAAGGCAGTGCTGGGGCAGGAACAAGAATTGAGCTAAGGCTCAGGAGTCAAGGTAGCACTGCAGGCAGTGCTAGTTCAGGAACAGGGAATTACTAAAGCTCAGGAGTCAAGGTAGCACTGCAGGCAGTGCTGGTACAGGAACAGAGATTTACTAAAGCTTCAGGAGTCAAGGTAGCACTGCTAGTTCAGAAACAGGGAAATTACTAAAGCTCAGGAGTCAAGGTAGCACTGCAGGCAGTGCTAGTTCAGGAACAAGGAAAACAGCAGCAGGTCAGGAACAAGGAATGCTAAGGCTCAGAAGTCAAGGTAGCACTGCAGGCAGTGCTAATTCAGGAACAAGGACAACAGCAGCAGGTCAGGAAGAAGGAATGCTAAGGCTC
The DNA here is from genome assembly GCA_963921515.1 of Calotriton arnoldi. Classification (NCBI taxonomy): domain Eukaryota; kingdom Metazoa; phylum Chordata; class Amphibia; order Caudata; family Salamandridae; genus Calotriton; species Calotriton arnoldi. The sequence goes on along the minus strand of CAWUFW010001018.1, from coordinate 3,215,201 downwards.
AGACGTCATGGTAGCACTGCAGGCAGTGCTAGTTCAGGAAGAAGGGAAACTGTTGCAGTTCAGGAACAAGGAATAACTAAAGCTCAGGAAACACTGGAAACAAGGATATCAAAAGCTCAGGAAACACTGGAAACAAGGGTCGGTCTCACCGGTACACAGCTACAATGACCAACACTGGACTGAAGGGAGCTGGGGCTTAAAAGAGCTCACAGTAATCATATGCATCAGGTGTGAGCAGGCTAGCAGCAGCCAGCCACAGATGAGCTGAATTCCTCCACCCATCTTTGGCCTGCAGAGGTGAAGACGAAGCAGTGAGCAGGGAATCTAGGTAATGGAGTTTCCGGCATGAGCAGGCTGGCTTCCACAAAACCGGCATGGATTGGGAATGGATGGCCATTTCGAACTAGAGTCCAAATGGCTGGAAGTCAGTATGTACATGAAGGGGAGGGTCTGGAAGCATATTAGAGTCCCACAATTCTGCCCCCTGGTGGTGGGCACGAGAGCACAGGAAGTGAATCATGACACTAAGGGGCCGGTTCCGATCTCGGTCGGAAGCTCTCCGAACGGGATCCGGCAGGAAAAAGTAGGAGCCGTACGCGTTTTTTCCGACCGACTCGTACAGCTGTCCGACCGAGCGAGTACGATGCGAATGTACACGTGTGTTCCGACTGAACCGTTTCCGGATCCGAACCGCTCCGACCGACTCGTACGGAAACGAATCGCACCACGCAATGGAGACGTTATCCGACCGAGCGAGTACGATGTCACGCGCCGGACAGCCGGATAGAGTCGGAGCGTCCGGCTCGAAAAGCTCCCAGAGCCGACTTGGGGTCCGTGCCGGACCCCCTTCACCTGTAGCCTTACGAGTCGAACACAGGGGGACTCCAAGGGCCCCCTAAACATGCATGTACGGTGCGGGTTGCACCAACGCGTACACACTGTAGGGGCGCACTTGTTCGCGACGCACCCATTCAGTCAAAGGGAGCCCATGTACGCGTCGTACGACCGGCTCCCATTGACTTCAATGGGAGTCCGACCGAATCGAGTCCGGCAGCATGCGGCCGCATCGTACTCGCTTGGTCGGACTGCAGGAGTCCGGCTCGGTCGGAAATCTCTCCGGATCCGGCTCGGTCGGAGAGTTTTCCAACCCAGATCGGAATCGGCCCCTAAGTCTCTGTGCAGAACAAAGCCATTGTCCTATGGTGTGGTCCTGGAGTGTTTATGCCCCGGCATCCTACCGTGCCCCCTCCCACGGTGCATCCTTGGGGAGGTGCTAATGTGCAAAACCTCCTGTGTGGTGCAACCATAGTGTTTCCATTGCCTTTTTGTCCATGCACCAGCATTGTTAATATGGATTATAGGCACAGGCAAAATAATTTCTCATTTCCAAAGTGACTTACCCCCATGCATAGGAATGCTTTGAATTCTTACCGTAATCTTCATTACTTTTAGCCCTACTCGTCACAATCATGACTTTTGAGGTGATCCCTCCTCCAAGACAGGAAAAATGCAGGAGAATTCTGGAAATGAACGCGCCACCCACCGTACTGGGTGCTATTAGAGGGCTAGGATTCTCAAAATCCTCTGTAATCTTCAAGATATGTCAAAGGCCAAGGAGTGAGGGATTATAATGATTTTTACGATTACGAGTAGGTCTAAGAGTAATGAAGATTACTGGTAAGTAATCAGAGCATTATCCTTATGCCCCTTGTCCTTGTCCCAGTCATTACTTTTGAGGTATACCAAAGAAGAAGCCTTTGACTCTAAAAAGATGCCACTTGAAGTCTAAGTATGAACACCCGTGAAACTTGAATGCACACTTAAAAAGTGATACACAACAAAGTGAATAGGAGAGTAGCTGGCCATCTCCTTAGATATCACTGACTTAAGAACCCCCGACAACAAAGTTTGTATGGTTAGCAACAACAGTATCAAGTCTATAATGTTTCACAAATGTATTGTCCGAACATCAAGTTGCTGCCCTTCAGATTTCTTGAATGGAAACACTCTGCAACTTGGCCCAAGATGCTTCCAAGCCTCTTTTGGATCTGCCCTGTACCAGACCCTAATCAGATTCAATCTGATTGCTTGCATAATTGGGGCCTTAATATTATCTGCTTAGAGTCATCTTTGCTGCTCTCTTTTCTCTTTCTGATTGACCAAAAGTCACAAACAGATGATTGTAATTTTCAATACAACATTTGGACAGTGGACCAATTGTCTACAGAAGGCACCACCCACTGGAAGTCACCAGACTTATATGTACCGTCACCAATATCTATGTGCTAACTTTGATAATGTCCTCTGTCCAAGAGCACCACCCTTGACATCAAGGTAAATAAAACTTTTATGAAATCAAAGTTGCACCAAATGTCCAAAATGTGATCCATTTAGATCATTTCAAATAATGTCCAATCCATTCAGTAAGGCATAATCACGTTTCTTTATTGGTTTCTTTAAAGGCCACAGCTAACGCGTTTCGCTTCTGAAAACAGAACTTCTTCAGGGCTGTAATTTAAAAACACATATATGCATATCAACATACCATATTTACAAACAATGATACAAACAATATCTACAACATATGACAGAGCACATATAAACAACGAAACCAATTATGTAAAAGAACTTAAGCTTCTCAAGCGTATCCTACATAATATGAAACATGACGAAAAATGTATATGACCATACCCAAAACAAAGCAAGATCCCATAAGAATGGGAAATATCATCACTGGCAGACATATAATTCTCCCCAGTATAATCCAATCACATGATATTCACATATTAACGACAAAATCTTGTCATAGAGCGTCTCCCCAAGATAATGTACAGAAGTACACTGTTATTTATATTTCTTAATTGAAACCATATTCAGAAGATGTACTTTCTAAACATTTGTTCAGGGCCATAAAATACCCACATCCACATAACTATCCAAAATCAATCGAATTTTTTGAAAAATAAAAGCACATTTAGAAGACTCAAAAATAAAGATGAACATACCGAAAGTATTGTTGTACGTCAAGATATTAGTTGGTAAATACGTCAGGCAATATTTATTGGATCAGAATATTGATTTAGAGATGGTACTCATAACTCTGTATCACAAGAAGGCAATATAAGAGGACCAAATTAAAAAATAATTCCCAAAATATTTCAGAAAAACATTATACTTAATTCTAATAAATATTATGGTACTGAGCATACCTGATTAAGATCTCAAAGTTGCTACATTGATTGAAGATGGCGTATTATGCTCATATATTCACCGCAATAAGTGTGCGTCAATTATATTTTCCTCGAGATGATGAATTGCTTGTTATGACATGATAATCATTCAAATGGTTCCTGTGGCAATATGTTTTAGACACAGTACCAACGAACCTATAAAAATCAAAGCCATATTTAACCACGCATACTCCGTACCAAATGTCAAAAATGTTCTCTCTTATACCTGACCAACTTTATGACCCAATATTTACCCTTATATAAGGTAACAACTCAAGGAGTGTATACTTAATAATTTGTTAAGAACAAATCTCTGAGGGGTAACCTATTGACGCAAAAGGTCAATGGAAATCACTCCAACATACACACATAACAAATGCGGTTGCTATCATCAAATACGTTACACGTAAATAAACGCGATCTATATTTCAACAATACCCCAACGGAAACGGAAAGACGTTTCGATTCATGAATATCACCCTTCACAATATAACAAGCGAGAGCCCCATGGACTTAAACAGAGTATTGCTAAAGAAATAACACCCACGCTTCTTAAAATATCACCCTTATCAATTTAGAAAATAAAACAAAAGCCAAATGATCTTCCACAGAGTGTTTCTAAAGGAATAACCCCAGCGCTTCCTGGAAAGTCTAAATTAAATGAACCGTTCTCCAACTAAGCAGCGCAAAACCATACCGCAAAGACCTGCTAACCGCCAAATAAGCAGCGCGCAAACCGGACCACAAAGAACTGGTAACTGTCAACATAGGCAGAAAGTCTAATTCCTAGTGCATTACCTTATTCTTAGGCCATTAGGCTTCGGTCATTATCCGATGCCCAGATCCCGCCCGTGGTTCGAAACCCAGGGGGCGGGATCCGGTGTTCTAAATACCTGATTAAGCATCATTGTGCGTGTGCGACGTATAAAGAGTCGCAATATGTTACGTAAAGTATGGCGGCCATATTGTAATGTATCAAGAAAGGTCCAGGTTGATGTATATAATAATAATACGCTACATACAGGGTAAAAGAGTACGATTATAAATGCGAGAAAGAAGAGAAAAAGAAAGAAAAGGAAGGTTGGGGGATTTTGTTAAGGAAGATAAAAATAATTTTTGAACACAATCCCAATTTGGCTTGATGCAAAAAACGAACGAATTCAACGACACACAAATATAAACCAAAATATAAAAAGGGAAGAGGTTTGTCTAATATCGATTTGTAAAAGGGTAACAAATGGCAATCATAAAAACACGAGATGCTAAACAGGGAATATTCAAAAACAAGAATACTACATTCCACTGTAGGAAATAGAATGATCTAGGATCACTTCCACAGTGTTCAGGTAAATATTCACCCTGTATTCATATTAAATCAATATAAGATATTCACTTCCAGAGCGAAAATCAAAGAAAGAAAGAAAAGATGTAGCCATGAGACATATTAGAGCCCTAATAGGATGGCACCTGCTGAAAGGAGATAGCCAATCACTCATATGTTTTAAAAACACTCACGGCCAGTGTAATACCAGCCTCTTATACATACTATAATTTGCAAATATGATGACATTATTAATGAAAAAAGGGGGATAGAGATTACTTAAAAAATATATATAAACCAGATGTCAATCACAAATGATAATGAAATTCATCATCAGTGTTATGCCCCCATCTCTACACATCTCAGACGGCATATCCACATGGCCTCCATTTGTCGCAGAGGTAAGTTCTCTATTACCTCCCGAGGGTGTACTGGCACAAAATCAATTCCATGAAACCATATTTTACCATTTTCTCCATGATGTTCCTCATGTGGTGCGTCATTGGATATTTTAAATCATGATTTCTAAACGCACGTACGTGCTCCTGTATACGTAGATTTAAGTGATCGTATTGTGCTGCCTATGTAGATCTTGTTGCATTCGCAACCAATTACATACACGACATAATTGGTTTTGCAATTTATAAAATGTCTTATTTCATATTCCTTCGGTGTATTATAACAAAACTCCTAATTTTGTTAATCCCATGGGCACACATATTACAATTCAAACACGTGAAAAGCCTTTGGGAGCAGTAGGTAGCCATGTTGTCGGAGAGGTAGGCCTGGGATAACTTGGGCATAGTAACTGGCGCAATGTTTTTCCTCTACGGAATGTAACCTTAGGTCTCACTGTTACTATTTCCCTTAGGTTAGGTATTTCATATAATAAACCCCAATGTTTCCTAAGAATATTGAAAAGGCTAGTACTATTGTTCGTATATCTGTGTGATGAAAGCCACACATGGCTTCCGAGTATGCTTTTTGTTCACTTTGTTCCGCTTTATGTAAAGTATTGATTCTAGTGACCCCTTTGATTCTTAAATCAGCTTTATTCAAGGTGTCTTCATTGTAACCACGGGATCTAAATCTATTTTTACCTCTTTAATATTATCCCTGAAAGTTACGCCAGTAGTCTACAATTATGCGTACCCGGACCATTTCACCAAACGGTATGTTATTAATTATCGATTTAGGATGTGCACTAGAGGCATGTAGTGTGCTATTACACGATGTCGCTTTACGATAAATTGTGCTCTGTATCTCATTGTCTTCAATGTAGAAGAGAATGTCAAGAAATTCCATACTACTTGAGCTGTATTTCATGGTCAATTGTACATTGTAGGGGTTATCGTTCAGGAAAGCATGGTACTCGGTGAGTTGGTCAACCGCTCCCTTCCATAATATGATGATATCATCAATATACCTCCCCAGAAGACAATCATGTCAATCCAGGGGAGTGCATATTTACCCCATGCATGCACCCTCTCCCACCAGCCCATGAAAAGGCCAGCGTATTCGGAAGGAGCGAACCTGCTCCCCATCGCAGTTCCCTGAATTTGGTGAAACCACTTCCCTCATGTAGGAAAAAATTCCGTGTCAAGATAATATCGATCATGTCCATCAGCATTTGGTTGTGGTCAACATGATCAGCAGTACGTGCTGACAAAAAGGATTGTACAGCTGTCATTCCAAAATGTTTCTGGATGCAGGTATACAACCCAGTCACGTCCATTGTTACAAAAAATAAATCCTCAGACCATGAGAGACTCTCAAATTTTTCTAGGATATCCCTAGAGTCCTGTATGTAAGCTGGTAGGTTTGTTACGAGCGGTTGTAAGAATCTGTCCACATATTGTGAAAGCTTTTCCATTGGTGAGTCAGGATTATTTTCATGATATTCCTACAAATGTCAGCTTGAATACACAACCGACGCAAACGGTAACACATACTGTATCAGACTTGGTTAATCTTCAAATGTTGCTCTCTATCCCCGAGGAGGAACATTTTTCTATCCAAGAAATTAGAGAGGATTTGAATATTAGGGAGAATAACAGGGTGACTAGTGGACTTAAACCGCAATCTAAATTTATACCAAACAATACATATACAAATATAGATTTGTTTAAGGAAAGAGTGACTAAAGATCTTTATAAACTTATTGATGCCCCTTGTAAATATACACAACATCAATCTAATTTGACCAAAATTGAGAGAAAAGCTTTAAATGACTTGAAAGACGATGAGTCCATTACTATCAAAGAGGCTGACAAGGGAGGGAATGTGGTGATTATGAATACCATTGATTATACCAATGAAATTAAGAGACAACTTGATGACCCATGTTGTTACCAACGGGTCGCTAGTGATCCTCTTCCCTCCCTTGTCACCTATTTAAATGCCAAGTTACATGATTGGTGTGAGAGTGGCCTGATCTCGGATGAGGAACGCAGGTACCTCTCTGTAAATAATCCACTTGCCCCTTGTATCTATATATTGCCCAAAATACATAAGGATGGCATTTTTTCCACCTGGACGTCCCATTATATCTGGGATTGACTCACCAACGGAAAAGCTTTCACAATATGTGGACAGATTCTTACAACCGCTCGTAACAAACCTACCAGCTTACATACAGGACTCTAGGGATATCCTAGAAAAATTTGAGGGTCTCTCATGGTCTGAGGATTTATTTTTTGTAACAATGGACGTGACTGGGTTGTATACCTGCATCCAGAAACATTTTGGAATGACAGCTGTACAATCCTTTTGTCAACACGTACTGCTGATCATGTTGACCACAACCAAATGCTGATGGACATGATCGATATTATCTTGACACGGAATTTTTTCCTACATGAGGGAAGTGGTTTCACCAAATTCAGGGAACTGCGATGGGGAGCAGGTTCGCTCCTTCGTACGCTGGCCTTTTCATGGGCTGGTGGGAGAGGGTGCATGCATGGGGTAAATATGCCTCCCCTGGATTGACATGATTGTCTTCTGGGGGAGGTATATTGATGATATCATCATATTATGGAAGGGAACGGTTGACCAACTCACCGAGTACCATGCTTTCCTGAACGATAACCCCCACAATGTACAATTGACCATGAAATACAGCTCAAGTAGTATGGAATTTCTTGACATTCTCTTCTACATTGAAGACAATGAGATACAGAGCACAATTTATCGTAAAGCGACATCGTGTAATAGCACACTACATGCCTCTAGTGCACATCCTAAATCGATAATTAATAACATACCGTTTGGTGAAATGGTCCGGTACGCCGCAATTGTAGTACTGACGTAACTTTCAGGGATAATATTAAAGAGGTAAAAAATAGATTTAGATCCCGTGGTTACAATGAAGACACCTTGAATAAAGCTGATTTAAGAATCAAAGGGGTCACTAGAATCAATACTTTACATAAGCGGAACAAAGTGAACAAAAAGCATACTGGAAGCCATGTGTGGCTTTCATCACACAGTATACGAACAATAGTACTAGCCTTTTCAATATTCTTAGGAAACATTGGGGTTTATTATATGAAATACCTAACCTAAGGGAAATAGTAACAGTGAGACCTAAGGTTACATTCCGTAGAGGAAAAACATTGCGCCAGTTACTATGCCCAAGTTATCCCAGGCCTACCTCTCCGACAACATGGCTACCTACTGCTCCCAAAGGCTTTTTCACGTGTTTGAATTGTAATATGTGTGCCCATGGGATTAACAAAATTAGGAGTTTTTGTTATAATACACCGAAGGAATATGAAATAAGACATTTTATAAATTGCAAAACCAATTATGTCGTGTATGTAATTGGTTGCGAATGCAACAAGATCTACATAGGCAGCACAATACGATCACTTAAATCTCAGATACAGGAGCACGTACGTGCGTTTAGAAATCATGATTTAAAATATCCAATGACGCACCACATGAGGGAACATCATGGAGAAAATGGTAAAATATGGTTTCATGGAATTGATTTTGTGCCGGTACACCTCGGGAGGTAATAGAGAACTTACTCTGCGACAAATGGAGGCCATGTGGATATGCCGTCTGAGATGTGTAGAGATGGGGCACAACACTGATGATGAATTTCATTATCATTTGTGATTGACATCTGGTTTTATATATATTTTTTAAGTAATCTCTATCCCCCTTTTTTTCATTAATAATGTCATCATATTTGCAAATTATAGTATGTATAAGAGGCTGGTATTACACTGGCCGTGAGTGTTTTTTAAAACATATGAGTGATTGGCTATCTCCTTTCAACAGGTGCCATCCTATTAGGGCTCTAATATGTCTCATGGCTACATCTTTTCTTTCTTTCTTTGATTTTCGCTCTGGAAGTGAATATCTTATATTGATTTAATATGAATACAGGGTGAATATTTACCTGAACACTGTGGAAGTGATCCTAGATCATTCTATTTCCTACAGTGGAATGTGGTATTCTTGTTTTTGAATATTCCCTGTTTCGCATCTCGTGTTTTTATGATTGCCATTTGTTACCCTTTTACAAATCGATATTAGACAAACCTCTTCCTTTTTATATTTTGGTTTATATTTGTGTGTCGTTGTTCGTTTGTTTTTTTGCATCAAGCCAAATTGGGATTGTGTTCAAAAATTATTTTTATCTTCCTTAACAAAATCCCCCCCAACCTTCCTTTTCTTTCTTTTTCTCTTCTTTCTCGCATTTATAATCGTACTCTTTACCCTGTATGTAGCGTATTATTATTATATACATCAACCTGGACCTTTCTTGATACATTACAATATGGCCGCCATACTTTCGTAACATATTGCGACTCTTTATACGTCGCGACACGCACAATGATGATGCTTAATCAGGTATTTAGAACACCGGTTCCCGCCCCTGGGTTTCGAACCACGGGCGGGATCTGGAACGTCGGATAATGACCGAAGCCTAATGGCCTAAGAATAAGGTAATGCACTAGGAATTAGACTTTCTGCCTATGTTGACAGTTACCAGTTCTTTGTGGTCCGGTTTATGCGCTGCTTATTTGGCGGTTAGCAGGTCTTTGCGGTATGGTTTTGCGCGCTGCTTAGTTGGAGAACGGTTCATTTAATTTAGACTTTCCAGGAAGCGCTGGGGTTATTCCTTTAGAAACACTCTGTGGAAGATCATTTGGCTTTTGTTTTATTTTCTAAATTGATAAGGGTGATATTTTAAGAAGCGTGGGTGTTATTTCTTTAGCAATACTCTGTTTAAGTCCATGGGGCTCTCGCTTGTTATATTGTGAAGGGTGATATTCATGAATCGAAACGTCTTTCCGTTTCCGTTGGGGTATTGTTGAAATATAGATCGCGTTTATTTACGTGTAACGTATTTGATGATAGCAACCGCATTTGTTATGTGTGTATGTTGGAGTGATTTCCATTGACCTTTGCGTCAATAGGTTACCCCTCCAGAGATTTGTTCTTAACAAATTATTAAGTATACACTCCTTGAGTTGTTACCTTATATAAGGGTAAATATTGGGTCATAAAGTTGGTCAGGTATAAGAGAGAAACATTTTTTGACATTTGGTACGGAGTATGCGTGGTTAAATATGGCTTTGATTTTTATAGGTTCGTTGGTACTGTGTCTAAAACATATTGCCACAGGAACCATTTGAATGATTATCATGTCATAACAAGCAATTCATCATCTCGAGGAAAATATAATTGACGCACACTTATTGCGGTGAATATATGAGCATAATACGCCATCTTCAATCAATATAGCAACTTTGAGATCTTAATCAGGTATGCTCAGTACCATAATATTTATTAGAATTAAGTATAATGTTTTTTCTGAAATATTTTGGGAATTATTTTTTTATTTGGTCCTCTTATATTGCCTTCTTGTGATACAGAGTTATGAGTACCATCTCTAAATGAATATTCTGATCCAATAAATATTGCCTGACGTATTTACCAACTAATATCTTGACGTACAACAATACTTTCGGTATGTTCATCTTTATTTTTGAGTCTTCTAAATGTGCTTTTTATTTTTCAAAAAATTCGATTGATTTTGGATAGTTATGTGGATGTGGGTATTTTATGGCCCTGAACAAATGTTTAGAAAGTACATCTTCTGAATATGGTTTCAATTAAGAAATATAAATAACAGTGTACTTCTGTACATTATCTTGGGGAGACGCTCTATGACAAGATTTTTGTCGTTAATATGTGAATATCATGTGATTGGATTATACTGGGGAGAATTATATGTCTGCCAGTGATGATATTTCCCATTCTTATGGGATTTTGCTTTGTTTTGGGTATGGTCATATACATTTTTCGTCATGTTTCATATTATGTAGGATACGCTTGAGGAAGCTTAAGTTCTTTTTACATAATTGGTTTCGTTGTTTATATGTGCTCTGTCATATGTTGTAGATATTGTTTGTATCATTGTTTGTAAATATGGTATGTTGATATGCATATATGTGTTTTTTAAATTACAGCCCTGAAGAAGTTCTGTTTTCAGAACGAAACGCGTTGGCTGTGGCCTTTTAAAGAAACCAATAAAGAAACGTGATTATGCCTTACTGAATGGATTGGACATTATTTGAAATGATCTAAATGGATCACATTTTGGACATTTGGTGCAACTTTGATTTCATAAAAGATGATTGTAATTGCTGAAAGCATGCTACTTGTCAAGATAAATAGAGAGTGCTCTTTTATCATCCAGTGTGTGTAAAGCATGTTCTTCCTCTGAAGAAGGTGAAGGAAAGGTGGAAGGGGAAATCAACTCTTATGATAATTTAAAGGAAGAATTGGCCTTCGAGATGAAGGAAGTGTCAGGCTTGAAGATCAGCCCATCATCAAAAAATCTTAAAAAATGGGGAGGACATAGTAAAGCCTAATGTTCCCCAATCCTATGGGAAGTGGCAGCAGTCACCAAAAGGACACCTTTTAGGAGAGACATTTAAAATCTATTGACTCCCATGGTTTGAATAGAGGGTCCAGTAAAGATCTGAAGGCGGATTTCAAGGCGGGGAAGAGGAATGCAGAGAAGCTCCTAAAATTCTAGGCACTAAAGAATCAGTTTCACTCTGTGATTCCTCAAATTCTCTGAATACTTTAGTTGCAAACCATTGTGATCTTAATTTGGAAAGAGATACGTTGTCTTGAAAACCATCTACCAGAAACTGAAAAAAGGAAAAAGGTGGTGCAAACAAATCATGCAAAGAACACCTCTTATCAAACAATTCTCAGTGCCTTGCATACACCTTAGAGGTCTCCTAGAGTTTTGAATAGGATCGACCAAATAAGTTGGAATTCTCTTTCATAGTAAATTTAACCCCTCAACTTCCAAACTGACAGATTTAGATTGAGATTTAGAGCAAGAGGGAGAGAAGATGTTTTGAGAGGAGAAGGGAAGAGACAAAGTACCCAAAGCCAGAGCTTTCAATATCAGGAACCACAATTGATTACTTCTGTCTTCTCTGCTGAATCCTGGCCAAGACTGCCAGGATTAGAGGAACAGGAGGGAAATCATAAAGTAACATCATGACTAATTTATCAGTATCACAACTGGTCCCCAAGCTCTTTTCTCCAGGATTCTTACACAAAATCTGTGTACCAGAGCATTGTTCTTTGAAGAAAAAAGATCCAGATACAGAGTTCTGAACCTCTTGCTGATACTCCTAACTAATGTCTGTGATAGCGATAGGTTCATGGATGAAGGGAAGCTTCTGCCTGAAAGGTTTGCTTGCTTGTTGTCTTTGCCTCTGTCTTTGCTAGTTGTCTTTGGTAATTGATGCAGGCTTGTGAGACTGATTTGACTGTTATGATCAAGACTTTCTTCTGATGAACCAGGAACCTAAATTCATGAGAGCTCTGTAGATCGCAGTCAATTCTCTCCAATTTTATGACATCCTCCTCTCCATCAATGACCATTTGAATTGGCACGAATGGTGATTGATAGTGACTGACCAGCCTATTGACTGTCACCCATTGTCAAAATTAGGGACTGCTGACAATGTATCTCAAACCCCTTGGATAGATCCGCTAAGTTAAAAAAATAACGTCCCCAATGACCAAGTAGTTAGAGAGAAGAACTTGTGTAGGTGTCACTGTAATGGGCAGAGATGAAGTTTGCCCTATTGAATTGTGACCTCAGAGGCTGCCATATGCTCCTGGATCTCCATACAAAATCTGGCTGAATCTTCTGTCTTGCTCATGAGAAGCCTGCTCAAACTCTGGAGATGAAGGATTCTCTTTTCCGTAAAAATACTTTCCCCAAGTCAATTTGAAATATTGCCCCAAAGAAATTGAAAGGAAGGAGTTGACACTTGACTCTGTCGATCACCATGCTTGTCCTGTTCATGATCTGTTCATGATCTGTAGAGTCTCTTCTTGATGGATTAACCAGTCGTCAGGGGCGTAACAAGGGCCCCCACAGCCCCCGCGGAGCGGGGGAAGGCCCAAGTTCCAGGGGGCCCTCTCAGCACGGCACTTCGGCCAGAGAGCTCCTGATAGAGTCCGGAGGGGGCCCCTCCACTTACCTTGCAGGAGGGCCCCCTGAAGTTTCGTTACGCCACTGCCAGTCGTCCAGATAAGGGTAAACAGGAAATTCCCTACAGATGGAGAAGAGTAATCACAGGTGCCACCATCTTCCAAACACTCTTGGTGCTGATTTGAGACCAAGCGGCAAGACCATGTACTGCCAATGTTGTTACATCATGGAAAACGCTACATAGTTCTAATGCTCTTTAGCAATTAGAATATGCAGGTATGCATTCATAAGGTCTAGCGTAATCATGAAATGATTGAATGGAAATAAAGGAATGATCATCTCCAGAGTCTCAATTTTGAACTTGATATCATGAAAGAAACACTTCAGGTACTTCAAGGCTATCACCAGACAAAAAACTCCTCTTGTCATTTTGAATAGGAAAACAATGGAGTTAACTTCTAGACCTCTCTCTGGACAAATTTCACCTTTCTGAAGAGGGATGCTATTCCTTCCAGAAGAACCTACTTACTGAGAGGCTTTCCAAGAACTGGCATAGTAATGGTTCCTGAAATGTCCGAAAATGATTGGAATTAGATCGGGTAGGTTCTTCACTATGTTGAGTACCAATCTATCTGTAATTATATTCTGCTGTCCTGAGAAAAATAGCCTTATATGACCTCCAACCTTTGTCCATTGGCCATTTTTCCCAACCTGGCATAATCAGGAGTGCTGGTTTTTGGATTTTGTATCCTGCTTGTACGTCTTCAAGGAAGGAAAGGAGGACAACTTTCCTTGGAACTTGGAGAAATAGTCACAGTCCTCTCTCCTAGAAGGTTGTCTGAAAGATTTCCACTTCAATGATTTAGAAGATTTCAAGGGTTCTCATCTAACAGTTGAGGAATGTTTTGCACTTTGAATAAGTGACAAAGCTTATCTCCCAGTTCTCAGATGAGGAACCTAGACCCTTCAACAAGCATTTTTAAAGTGGTTGTTCTCTGGAGTGCATCTGTATTTCAGTCCTTTAAATAAAGATTACATTTTGCAGCAATTGAAGGCCCACTTGCCAAGGCCATAGATTTCAGAACATCAAAAGATATGTCAGATAACAGCTCTACTTGCCTCTAAAAGGTCTGAACAGTCAGAGTCCTCCTGAATGACCTTGAAGAGTGACTTAAAGTATGAAATTAAAAACGGTGCTGTATATGCTCCATACACTCCAGCCCTCATAGCCACATGGGAACCTGAAAAGACATTCTTAATGGATGAACCAACTTTCTTGTCAGCCGGGTCTTTTAAAGTGTTTTCCTCTGTCATCGAAGACCTTCCAACCAAACTGGCCACTACCCAATCCACATGAATATTATCAGGCAAAGCATATTCCATTTCTTCCAAAGAATTAAGTATGGTCATGAATCCTGGCAGGGCAATTTTATCAGGGTCTTTCCATTCTTGCTTTATCACCTCTAATGCCAGCTGATGAAAGGGTTATGAATTCATGTGTTTCTGACACTGTCGCAGGACAGAATTCTGGCTGGTTTCACAGCAGGGATCAAAACCCATGATTTTCCTCACATTGTTCAAAACATCCTGCAACGTTTCCTCAGAGATCTACTCTCCCTTATGTTCTGGAGCAGGAAAAGAATCATCACTGCCAGAAGAAATGTCTGATACTGTGAGCATCTCCCCGGTCAATATTCTACCAACATCTGTTTTTGGATTCTCTTTATTAAATCCAGCCAAAGTCTCTAACACAATCCTTCTGATTCTTCCTACTACTTAGGTGAGTGACAGGAATCTTTAGAGGAATGTTAAGGTACTGGAGACCTTGAGCATGAAGGAGAGATATGTCTTCTTTTATGAGAATGATTGCCAGTTGTTTAGTGGCAGCCAATGCATATAAACAGTAGTGGGGTGGGTGGAGGAGCGCGGGGGTGGAATAACGAAAAATAAAACTTACCTGATGCTGCTTTTCCCGCCTCGCGCCTCAGAGCTCCTCTGCTTCCTGGTCCCAGCAGCCCCTGGGACAGCATCAGAGACTCCCTGTACAGTCTCCGCCTTCTCTCATGCTGCTTGAGAGCAGCGCAGGGATTGGCCTGAGCGAGCTTGTTTAATGCTCACTCTGGCACAGGGAGTCTGTGCTGCTTCTCCAACTCGTCTGTGCAATATAGATGGGTTGGAGAAACCTAACTGGGCATGTCTGTTTGGGCGGCCTACGACATCCGTTCAAACAGACATGCACAGTTAACAGTGCTCATCACTCCGCCCCTGCTGCCATGGCCCACCCGCCCATCTCCACACACGCTGGCTCAACAATCAGCTGAAAAATAAAATGATATTGTTTTATTTTTCAGCTGCTGGCTGAGCCAGTGGAGCGACGTTCCTCCGCCATTGCCTCTGCAATTGTTAACAATAGCTTCTTACTTTGCCAAGTAAATTCAGCCAGTTCTTTCTTCAAAACCTCTGAGATGAGAGAACATAAACTATGATAACTCGCATGTGAGAACACATACCTGATAGCCTTCTTCATGTAAACAATACTGAGGAAGCGCATCCTCCCCGGTCTCCGAAAATGAAAGTCTGTGCATGTCCACCACGCATGCGGAAGATGAAACTCCTCCTCCAGGAACCACCTGAAGGCGACCAGGATGAAAGGCTTTGTAGGGGACTTTGCTACACTGTTGCCCAGCTCTGTGAATCCTCTGTTACAGCACCCAGAAGGGTGGGAGGGGATTTAACTTACAGAATTCTCCTGCGTTTTTTTCTGTCTTGGAGGTGGGATCACCTCAAAAGTAATGACTGGGACGAGGGTTGAAGGGGTAAAGCCATCAATATATAACGCCAGGGCCGGTCTGGCCATAGCAGACACCGGGCGTTTCCCCGGTAGGCCGCTAGGGTGGGGGCTGGTTTTGGGGCCCTGGGGGGCCGTTTTTGTTACCGGGGGTCGGCAATATCGGCCCCCTGTAACAAAATCGTAAACTGCTCGGCTGCACTCCCCCTCACCCCAGGGGGGGGGGGGCCAGCTGAGCAGTTTGCCAGGGCCGGTTTCTGTTCCCAGTCCGGCCCTGTATAACGCGGGTTGTTTTGCCACGGCATTGAATATCTTATATATTTATATATATATATATATATATATATATATATATATATATATATATATATATATATATATATATATATATATATATATATATATGGTCTATGCTTTAATTCCAATTTGAAATAACAATTTGCATCTCTGTAAGCACTGGTTGTTTACTTCATGTACAGTGTTTCTAATGTCACACTCTTATTTTGTACATCTGCAAGTTGAAGCAGTAAGGGGGGGGTCATCTGCAAGTTGAAGCAGCAAGGAGGTGTCTATCTATACTCGGTTTTATTCTCGCAGTTCAGTTGCAGTGTGTATAATCTGATAGGTTAAACTCTGTGGGCCATACTATAAAGAACGGCGATAACATTATCGCCGCTTTAGCGGCAGGAAACTGCCGCTAAAGCGTAGATAAGGGGCTTGATAATATGCCCTATTGAATTCCAATAGAAGCCCAGGTTTGATGTCCTTCACACCAGAACCTGGGCTTCTATTGGAATTCTCTAGGGCATATTATCAAGCCCCTTATCGCCGTTCTTGATAATATGGCCCTTTATGTTGTTATTAGAATTGTTTAGTTTGGTGTGGCATTGTTGCTGAAACGTGTCTTTTATCTGGTTCTAATTGACTGACCGTGTTTCTAAACAAGAACTTCAACTGACCGAATTCTCAGTGGCTGTTATTGCTTCATGCAAAGCCTTGCACCGCGGGCGCCTGCGCCATTTCTCTCGGACAAAACTGTGATCGTCTCCCATGACACGCCTATGCCTGCTGGTCATTTTGTATTGTGAACAGGCAGCTCTTCTATCTTATCGATGAAGTGTTTTCTTTTCTGCACTGACAGCTTCCGGTGCAGTAATTACATGCTGTAACTCTTCTGTTTCCGAGTGACTTTCTGCGTGGCTTCTTCAAACTGCGTTTTGAAAAGTAACATATTTTCCTGTGTCTAAACCATGTCTGGCAAACTGACCGTAAATATCCTGGTTAATGCATGCATCTCATTTCATCACAGTCCGTTTTCACTTTCAGTGTGGGGTTTGAACTGTTCAGCGTAAGCCCCCAAGCAGAAGGCATCGGGCTGCCACGCCCACCCGTCTTTGGTGATGTATGTGATGTTACTAACAACATTTATGAGGTCATTTGTGATGTCATTCTTAACGTCAGAAACAGTGTAAGGGGTCGCAAGGTAAGAATTAGGAAGCATTTTATACCGAGATATCACAGGCGAACAGTACAATCAAGGCCTAGTCAACGCAGTAAACAGTCAGTGGCCTTGTTCAGTAGGTTTGACCATAGCCTGTGCACAGTGCATTGCAGGGAGAGAGCACATGTAGTAGGGTGACCAGGCGTCCCGGATTTGCCAGGACGGTCCCCGTTTTTCACCAGCTGTCCGGGCAGATTTCGAGAAATTTAGCTCATGTCCCGGTTTTTGGAGAGGGTCGACTAAAAACGGGGTAGGTGTTTTTTTTATGTTTTACAAAGCGGGGATAATTAGCAGTTGTTCCAAGAAAGCAATTTAATTCACAGGCAAGCTACTGGGTTTAAAAATAGCATCTTATGTATGTTTTTACTGCTTATTTTGTAATTCTCTGCTGAGGAGCGCTGTCATTCTGTGCGCTCGCTTGACGTAAAATTATAGTCCTTCTTCTATTTTTGTGAAATGTCCCGGTTTTTTGCTTTAAAATTCTGGTCACCCTAACATGTAGGTACATGTTGTGCACACAGACAGGGTACTCTGATAAACTTGGCCTCACCGCGAAAAAAATGAGGTGCTTATTTCCAAGCCCCTTGCGCCGCAGGTGCGTCACTTTTTGTGATGCTCTGGTGACGCAGGAGCCTGCTCCATATTTACCAAGCAGCACTAAGCCACTTTTTTTGGCTAAATGCTACCTTGTAAATATCGTTCCTTTTAACAACCTCAACATCATCTCCTACGCCGACGACACCCAGCTGATCCTCTCCCTCACCAAAGACCCTCACACAGCCAAAGCCCACCTCCACGAAGGAATGAAGGCCGTCGCCGAATGGATGAGGACCAGCCGCCTGAAGCTGAACTCGGACAAGACGGAGGTCCTCATCCTTGGTTCCAACCCTTCAGCCTGGGACGACTCCTGGTGGCCAACATCACTGGGAACAGCCCCGCCACCCACCGACCAAGTACGCAACCTAGGGGTCATCCTCGACCCCACCCTCTCCATGACTAAGCAGGTCAACGCCGTTTCCTCATCCTGCTTCAACATCCTCCGAATGCTCCGCAGGATCTTCAAGTGGATCCCCACCGAAACAAGAAAACAGTCACCCAGGCCCTCGTCACCAGCAGGCTGGACTACGGAAACGCCTCTACGCAGGAACGACGGCTAAGCTCCTGAGACGGCTGCAACGCATCCAGAACGCCTCTGCACGTCTTATCCTCGACATCCCCCGACGCAGCCACATCACACCCCACCTGAGAGACCTGCACTGGCTCCCTGTCAACAAGAGGATAACCTTCAAGCTCCTCACCCACGCACACAAAGCACTCCACAACTCCGGACCAGCCTACCTCAACAGACGACTCAGCTTCTACACCCCCACCCGCCAGCTCCGCTCGACCAGCCTCACCCTCGCCACAGTCCCCCGCATCCGGAAACGACCGGCGGCGGCAGATCCTTCTCCCACCTCGCCGCCAAGACCTGGAACACCCTCCCCACCAACCTCCGACAGACCCAAGACCTACTGGCCTTCAGAAGACTCCTCAAGACCTGGCTCTTCGATCAGTAGCAGCACCACCCCCCTCTTCCCCCAGCGCCTTGAGACCCTCGCGGGTATGTAGTGCGCTTTATAAGTGACATGATTGATTGATTGATTGATTGAACACAGTTTTCTGCATTAAAGGGGCGTGCAATGGGTGTTGCTGGGGGCGTTCCCAGCAATATCCATGGCTTTTTGACAATGCCCCAGATTTACGAGAAATCGTAACTCTGAGGCAGTGCCAAAAACTTACACCTCCCCCAGGGAGGCGTAAGGGAGGCACAACAATGAGAAATATCTTTGTTTCTCCTTGTTTTTCCTTTTTCATGCTAGGAAAGACTCTCAGATACTCACTCTGCACACACACCCCTCTTGATATATCCATCATCATGCAGTGACATGCTTTTATTTTAGGTACTTATAAAGCGCAACAATCATCCCGCAGAGGACATCACGGCGCTGTAAAGCTCCCTAAAGTTTAACCCAGAAGGGCCACTGCAAAAGTCTGAACCTAAACCCAAGGAGCCTTATCCCAAAAACAGCCAAGTAATCAATTTCTTTCTGATTTGAAGATGGTTGTCAGTAAGGCAGAGAGGCAGGGGTAAAAGATTCCACTAGGCTGCCGCCAAGTACGAAAAAGAACATCCACCAGTTCTAGTTTCCTAATACGTGCTGCCTTGGCAAGGGCTAGGTTACCGGATCTTAAGTCATGTGAAAGGCTTGTAAAAATCGACTCTAGTTCGTAAGATTTCGGGTTCAGTGTTATACAAGGTGCGGGAGGAGGAGTGCATGGGGGGTTAAAAATAATTTGAAAAAAATGGAAACACTTACCTGAAGCTGCCGCCCGCCTCCAGCGTCGTGCTCGGCCTCACCCTTCTTGGTCACAACAAGCACTGGGGCCATGTGTAAAGTGGAGTCATGCTCAAGTGAGTTTAAGAAAAGGATTTATTGAAGATGAAACACCGGTACAGCAAGAGCCTCCGTTCTTTGCCCAGCTCCGACGTCCATGGCCAGCACTCTAGAACTACATGCTGACGTGGACAGAACAGAGCGAGACGAGGAACGGAGTGCAAACAAGGAAATAGAACAACAAGTAATGCGATAATAAACACAACACATCTTCCCCCCTCAAATAAAAAAAAAACAATAATTAAGATTCTTCATCGCAAACAAAGTCTGCCATCCATTTGGGTTTAGAGCGGATAGGTTTGTCACAAAGTGGTAAACCACTATTTGCATTGCAAACTCCGCCACCAGGTACAACAACATTATCACCCATAATAGGGGAATCAATGCTAATACAATTAGGCTCAGTGGTGGCCAACCCAGGACTGCTGTTGCTGTTATCCTCAAAATTAGATGGAACAGCTTCTTCTGCATTTATGCCCCATTCAGAATGAGTATCTGCAGAACGAGAAACTGCAGGCACAGCAAAATTCTTGGAGGAATTGGGACTAGGGCGAAAAATGGCCGCACGTTTAAGGTTCCAGACTTTGCCATCAGATAATTGCACAGCATTCCTTAGGACTTTTGTAACTCTTAAAGGTTCAAAGAACTGGCTTTCCCCTTTTCTAGTTTTCCAGTGTTTTTTAACCTTGACCCGGCAACTAACCTTGATTCAAACACTTTTAGAATTATGTTTAAGGTCATACATCTCTTTATACTTGTTATGTCTGTCAACAATCCTAGACCTGATTACATCAACTGGGACAGTACTGGTAGCAGTTTCCAACAACCATTCTGGGTTTCACTTAGTTCTGGCACCACGACCTCTCATGAGACACTTCCAAGGCATCATGAGGGGTAGTCCTATACATCAACATGGTCTTAAAGACTTGAACTTCCCAATCACAACCATTCTGAACAGCCATTTGAATAGAGTTTTTCAAGACTCTATTGAATCTTTCAATCATACCATTACCCAAAGGGTTGTAAAGAGAAGTTGTTCTATGCCTGATTCCAGTTTTCTTGAAATATTCTTTGGCAATGTTGGACATGAATTGGACACAGTTGTCCGAAATCACTTGGACAGGTAACCCTTCCTCAATAAAAGTCCTGTCAAGAAATTTCAAAACTTCATCAGAAGTAACTTTGTTGACAATTTTTATAACAGGCCACCTGGAAAAAACATCAATGAGCGCTATGATATACTTTGCCTCCATACAGATAGGACCCATGATATCAATAACGATGGTATGCCACCGTTTGATAGGAACAAAAGACTCACACATTTTATGTCTCAATGTAACTAAGCACTTGTCCGAATTAGTGCACCACAAACAATCACGCACAATTCTCTCAATAAGAACATCAATACCAGGCCACCAGAACCATTATTTGATTTTTTGTTTGGTCTTGACAATACCTCCGTGCTCCTCATGACAAAGTTTAACAATCTCTGACCTCAAGGAAGAAGGAGGAACAATCCTATCACCTCTGAAGACAGACCCCTTGATGATAGAGAGTTCATGTCTAATCTCCCAAAATGGTTTCAAAACCTCAGGGAGTTTGGTTTACTAGGCCAACCAGTGTTGATAAACAAGGATAGCCTCTGTAAATCTTTGTCAAGACTATAACACTCCAACCATTCTTTCTCTCCAAAATTGAGCATACCTTGGTTATGAATCAAAGCAATTTGTTCAACATCCAAATCAGAACTCTCACACTCCTGCATGTCAATGGGTAACCTGGACAAGAAATCGGCTATAACATTCTTCTTACCAGGAACATCTACAATTTTGTAAATATAGTCTTGCAGACGCATAGACAATCTAGCAATCCTCACAGAAGCATTCAAAAATCCCTCCGTAGTAAGTAACTTGACTAAGGGTTTGTGGTCACTCCGTATCTCACAAGGTTTTCCCCAGACAAATAAATGAAAATGCTCCATGGCCCACACACATGCAAGGGTTTCTTTTTCAATTACAGAAAACTTCTCCCCAGTAGGAGATAAGGCTCGAGAAGCAGAGGCTACAATGTTATCCTTCCCATCAGCCTTGACATGTGATAAAACACCACCCAAACCCTTGTTGCTGGCATCCACAGTGACCACAATATCTAAATCAGGATTGAATCCCTTAAGAGCAGGAGCTTCCAATATTGCACATTTGATATTGTCAAATTCAATTTGGCATTCCTTGTCCCACAAGAATTTAACTTTGTTTTTAAGTAATTGTCTAATGTGAAACACTTTAGTAGAGAAATCCTTCACAAATTTTGAATAAAACTCCACAAGTCCAAGGAAAGATCTGACCTCCTCTCTGTCCTTAGGACTGGGAGCATCACGAATGGCATCAATTAAAGAAGGTTTAGGAGAAACACCTTCACAACTGAGAACGTGACATAAATAAGTAATAGATTTGACTGCAAATTCGCACTTAGAATGTTCTACTGTCAACCCTTTAGCCTCCAAAATAGCAAGAACTTCATTTAAAATCCTGTCGTGTTCCAACCTATCTTCCCAAAAAAACAAGGATATCATCCTGGAAACACCTGACGTTTTTGATTTTACCAAATAATTGGTACATTAACCTTTGAAAGATGGCAGCAGACGTGGCTAAACCAAAAGGAAGTCTTTTGTACTGCAAACATCCAAAAGGGGTAATGAATGCAGTAAGCTGCTTGCTCTCTTCAGCAAGGGAAATCTGGTGGTATGCAGCTGAAAGATCAATGGACAAGAACCACCTAGCTTTTTTTACAAGAGATATCATCTCAGAAATCTTTGGAAGAGGAAATTTGTCCACTTCAATGTTATTATTTAAATGCGTAAGGTCAATACATAACCTCAACTTGCCATTGCTACATCTGGCTACCACAATCAGAGAAATCCATTCAGCTGACTCAATTGGCTCAATAATGTCAGCCTTGACCAATTTTTCCAACTCTTTTTCAACATCATTTCTGAGTAAAATGGGAATGTGCCTAACCTTATGTACCTTGGGACACGCATGGTTTTTCAAGACAATGCGATGTTCGAAATCATTGAGATTACCAATACTCCCATTGAAAACTTTGGGAAATTTCTTCAAAATCTCCTCACAAAGTAAATCACTATCATTAAGGACCATAACAGGATCAGGGCTATTAGGGTTGAGGATAATATCCAATTTCCCTTGGCCCTTCCAACCTAGAACAGCAGACCCTTTCCTAGCAACATACAATTTACTAATAGCTTCCCTGGTCTTAAATTTAAACACTAAAGACCTGTAACCAACCATATCAATTTTTTCTCCAGAAAATCCTTCTGGATGGATGTCAGGCTCAAGAAGTTTATCTCCTAAACGCACAGCAAATAAGGATTTCCAAGTATTTTCATCAACTATTGTGTATGGAGAATCTGAATCTGCATACATTTGCACCATGACACCACCAATAGACATAGTACACAACAGTTTCTTCAAACACACGTTGCTCTTGTCATTGATATTCCAAATGAACAATTCCTTAGGATCAAGGTTTTGAGAACCATCACTAGCATCATTAATGGTAAGCTTCTTGATGTTACACTCACTATTGCTCGAATCACAGTCGGCTTCATCCACACACTTCACCCTCCTACTACCTTTCCTTCTGCAAACCTTAGCAAAATGTCCCAGAATTCCACAATTGGATCACTTTTGCTTAACAGCAGGACATGATTTGCTAGAAGCAATGTGTGTGGGACTATCACAACGGTAACGCCTAAAGTTACCACGCCAATTAAAATCTTTGTTCTTTATAATCTCAGTTTTAGGTTTAGTTGTAGAACTAGTTTTGGTAGTGGTAGTCCTCACTTTAGCCTTGCTCATTACCTCCGCAGGGGTATTTATGACAGCCGCATCTTGTTTAAGCAGTTTAGCACTGCGACTAGACATCTCTGCCTTCCTAACGATATTTAAAATATCTTTAAATTCAGCATCCCCATTAATCCATAACCTCTCTTGGATTGCAGGATCTCTAGCATGCATGACCACTTGATCTCTAATGAACTGATCAACCAAATGATCAAACTTACAATCTGCTGCAAGCTTCCTTAAGGCTGAAACATACTCATCAACAGTCTCGTTGGCCTCCGGTTTCCTGTGGAAAAATTTACACCTTACAATACCAATACAAACTTTCGGTGCAAAGTAGTTGTCAAAGTCATTGATAATGGCATCAAATACATTAACATCTCCACCCCCCAACGCTTTAGTCATTTCCTCATAAGCTTTTAGCCCTCCTGGACCAACCGAATGCAATAAAATCCTCTTTTTCCTATCTGGAGTCATCTTCCCATCTTCATCAATAGTGTAAATGAAGCTGAGGAAATAAGACTTCCACTCAGTCCATTTCATGCATGGATTACCTCCAGCAGGCCAAAATGCTTGAGGTGGCTGAAGTGAAAATTTTTGACTAGCCATAGTACCAAGGAATAAAATGCACAAGGATGCGTGAAGATTAACAGCATCCAAACTCCAATTGAGAAGAACTAGTTCACTTGTCCAAAATATAGTGATTTAAAAAAAAAAAAAAAGTAAAAGCGTTAATTCTTAGGGGTGTGCTTATCACCCTGTACACTTGAAATGAACAGAATGCAAAATACTGCCTAAAGCCTGGTACACGTAGTTGTATGGTAGAATGCTTTGAATAATTGTAAAGGTGTGCGCGTCACCACGCCGAAACAAATGAGGATAGAGGTGCCTGGCAACACTGTGGTACCTAAGGATTAAAAGCCTTAAAAAAACATAAAGGTGTGAACATCACCGCGCTGAAACAATGCTTTTAATGATTGCAAAGGTGTGCGCGTCACCGCGCTGAAGCAATGATAGAAAATGTGCCAAGTAAACTGTGATTTGAAAGCCTTTAATAATCGTATGGTGTGCGCATCACCACGCTGAGCGCAGGTATATTCCTTTAATTATTGCAAGGGTGTGCGCATCACCGCGCTGAAACATGGTAATCAAAATGCCACAATGCACAAGGTGTGCGCGGGTATATTCCTTTAAATATTGCAAGGGTGTGCACGTCACCGCGCTGAAACAAAGTAACCGAAATGCCAGTAAACGCCTTTAAATATAACCAAGGTGTGCGCGTCACCGCGCTGAAGCAGGCAAAAGCAGGTGCCTGACAAGATGGCGGCACGTAAGTTCACGCTACGTGACCCCAGCGCGAATCAGAAACGAGGCTCTAATTGCAGTGACAATGACCAGAAGCGAAGGAACGCAGAGGCAGAGGAGAGTTCCACGAACAAGCGCAGCGAACCTACACTTGGTGTTCCAGGTTCGGCATGAGCGCGGAGATGCAGGCAAGTGAGAGCGCTTGCGGCATTTTAAAACAAGCATTGGCATAGCCAATAGGTCTCGCTTTTGGGACCTTATAAGTATTTAGTTATGCAGCACAATATCCTTGGTGCAACAACATCAACTGTTGCATGGCTAAACACGTATAAGGTCCCAAAGGTGAGACCTATTGGCTATGCCAATGCTTGTGACTATTGTGTCAGTGCAGAATAAGCCAAATGCGCTCAACGACCTCACTACCGGATGTCTAGGTGGCCGAAAAACAGCATCCAGATGTGCCCTGCAGTGTTCTGTAAAACACACAAACTTGTATCAGCAGGAGCTGCCTGACGAGTCATGCTGGAAGCTTGTGATCCGCAGACCCCTGCCTGTCTCCTGTTCTGACAGCACCCGGAGGTGGCCAGGCTGACGGACACAAGGCCTCCTCTGGGGCCTGCCAGCACGGCCGAGCACGCCTGATCCCCCACGCACACGCACACACACAGGCAGTACTTGTGTGCACTGACGGCCAAGCGTGGTCATGTTACTGTCAGGACGTCCTCTCCAAGCTCCTATGTTTACATTATCCCCAACCTGAGGAGCTCCAGCCCTCCCACACATGCAGTTAACCGCCCGTAAACACAAAAAACTACACTCTTGCACACCTGCAAAACGCTCTGGTAGACACAAGACCAGCTCACTGCCTGGATAGTACCCACATTCAATCACCTGCATAGCAACTGTACTCACCAACCTAGCACACTGAAAGACACTCTCAAACTCCTGGGAAGAATCATTCCCACACACAAAAACAACACCCACACTTGCACACCTGTAGATCGCCCTGGAAGACACAAGACCAGCTCATTGCCTGGAGAGTACCCACCCACAATCACCTGCATAGCAACTGTCCTCACCAACCTAACACACTGAAAGAGCCACTCTCAAACGCCTGTGAAGAACCATTCCCACACACAAAAACAACACTCACTCTCACACACCTGAGGAACGCCTGGGAGACACAAGACCAGCTCACTGCCTGGAGAGTACCCGCCCACAATCACCTGCATAGCAACTGTCCTCACCAACCTAACACACTGAAAGAACCATTCCCACACACAAAAATAACACCCACTCTCACACACCTGCAGAATACCCTGGGAGTCACAGGATCAAATGACCACCTAGAGAGTGTCTACCCACAATCACGGGCATAGCACTTGGCCTTACCAATCACTTAACAAACAGCCACCTCACACAACTGCCATGCACCCATTCTTGCATTTGCAAAGTACCTATACCAATACACCTAGGGAATACGCACACACACCTACAGAGCACCTAACACACGCCTGCAGATCACCCACCCTCACACACCCCGAGTCACACTATCCTTACCTTTACAAATCTGCAACGCCCCATCCTCCCGTACACGCAGAGCATCCTGGGGGCCACGTGAGTTGCATCCCTGCAGACACGCAGGGCACCCACCACCCTTGCATACCCGTAGAAAAGCCACTCTCGCACACCCAGAGAACTACTCTCACACATGTCCATGGCGACCACTCCTAGGCCTAAGAAGCGCCCACTTACTAAACAGTTACTCAACCCCTTCCAGACCACCCACTCCCAAACACCTGCAAAGCAACCAAAGACACACATAGAAATAACACTCACACACTACCTCCTCACACCTTTCTATAACTGCAGAGCACCCCTGGGTCACAAGACCAGCACCTTTACATCCCTGCAGAGTACACTGGGATTCCCACCACTTGCATCAGCGTCCAGGCAACCAGGCACTCAACAGGGGCACTCTGAAAAAGGCAGGCACAAGCCTGCACAAGAGGCTCACACTACATCGTGTGCCCACACACCTGTGCAGTGCACGACACACACCTGCATGATGGATACATTCCTGTTGGTTTCAGTCGAAGCCCTGCACAAAGGGCTCTTGTGCATGGCATAGGTTCACACTTGGACGGTGTAGTTGGACAGGAAGTCACTTGCCTGTGCATTGCAGACACACATCTGTAGTCACACACTGCAAATCACACTACTGAAGACATAGTGACACACCATCGGGGTGTGTCACGTACCTGCATAACCAGGTCAAAAAACAGCACTCAATCACTCACACCTACACAGCGTGGTCCCACAACTATACAGCCATCACTCACACACCTGTAAAGTTTGGTTGCACACCAGTGCAGTGTAGCCACGTGTCTTCAATGAGCTGACATTGCAATCTCAACCTAATACCCAAACACATCTGCACACCTGTGCAATAAAAACACGCATGAGCAACAAGTAGTCTTCTCTCGGGGCGTGTCCTAGACACCTGGTTGCCAGTCGGATATGCAGCCACAGTTACAAACACAGCCAACGCACTCCTGCAAAACCTGGGGGCAGTCTACGAGTGAACCCTCCCCGCCCCCATCACCTACCCACACAGCAGAGCTTCTTGTACAGGTGTCCCTTCCTCTCCTGCTCCGACAGCCCGTTCAGCCAATCAGATCTCTCCAGGAGCATCTCTCTTTTAAAGGTGTAGTACCAGGACGAGCTAGGGGGGCGATTGATCGGCTGCCCGGCCATGTCTCCTGCGCCCCAAACACCGGACCAGGAGGAAACCGGGCCGCAAAAAAATTTCCCCTCTGCTCCCAGAAGGAAGCAGGCAGCCGATAATGTTGTGTCCAGGGCTGGCTGTGCGAGAGCTTTCTGTATCTAATTACACAGGCTCTCCCCTCCTGCCTGTGCGCCTCCAACCTCCGTACTCCGGCCCCTCCCCCTCCCACTGACGGCAACAACAGAAGCGACAACAAAACTAGGAAGCCACAGCCGGAGTAACCGGGCGGTCCGGTCCGGGGACTGGGAGGAGGCGTGGCCCCGGCCGGAGGACAAACCGCCGCCGTCGCCACCCTCCCGCCCTGTGGCACAACATCCGATTACCCACTCGAACCAAATCACCCAACAGGAGCGGGGGCAATGCCAGAGACCGCGTACGTTGTGGGCAATAACACACCCACGAGTAATAGGCAGGGATACTGGAATTATGCGTGCTGCACCGATTTTCGCATGATTATAGATTTGCCGCATTTGGCACCTAATCCGTGACCTGCTACGCAATCTGCAGATTATAATAATAACAACATGTGTTTCTAGCACAAACTGTTTAAAAGTTACTAAAAACGCAGCAGCACTGTTGCCGCACAGGGGAAGGCCTTTTGCAAAAGTTGACTGGTCATCTTTCTGTTGCTTATTGCTATACTTGGGTATTTTGCTGGTACTGATGAGGTGCACCCAATGCCCAGACAGTTTTAAGAAGAGAAAAATTACAAAATAATGAAATAATACTATTTAAAAATGTGCTGCATTATGCCACATAATGTGCCTTTTCTTGCTGCATAATTTACTCAACTCTGCTACATAATTTGGCCCTCTCCTGCAGCATAATT
Organism: Calotriton arnoldi; assembly: GCA_963921515.1. Taxonomy (NCBI): domain Eukaryota; kingdom Metazoa; phylum Chordata; class Amphibia; order Caudata; family Salamandridae; genus Calotriton; species Calotriton arnoldi. The sequence continues at coordinate 3,186,653 of CAWUFW010001018.1, read as the reverse complement.
CCAGTGGCCTTGGTAATAAACTGGAGACCATGCAAGTAACCAGGAGCACCAGTACTTGGTAAAAGATGGGGACTGTGCAAGATCAAAAGTAGTGGGCAATAAGTGAGACGGTGGGATCAGAGTAAAGCCGGAGACGTGCACGCCGGTCATTAAAGAGCGTGCTGGGAAACAGGCAACCTGGGTGGGCGCAGCAAAGCGCGAGACTGTGCAGTGATAACTGACAGGAAGTCCAAGGAGGCTGGGAACAGTAAACCCACAGACCCCGCATAGGACATTCAGGGAATAAAGTAGCTTGGGTGGATTTGAGAAAAATCTGGGACCCCACGAGCAGAGAGCACGAATGCTAATGCATGCACCAGGGCCAAGATGGAGACCAATCACGTCCGTGAGTAATGCACAGGGGCACTACAAGGAGGTGTGCCAGGGTACTGCTGTGCTCCACGTGACGTATCTGTGAGTAAAGGGAAGACATTGGAGCACGGTCACTGTGCGTCACGTGATATATTTGTGGGCATACCTTCAAAACTTTGCTTTTAGAATACGATGTTGAAAGAAAGGGAGCTTTGTCCCGATAGCCTTTTGGAGAAAGAACTATGATAATTGTGACTTGGGCGGGTCGGGAATCATAAAACACAGAAATGAATGTATCCTTTTGTCATGGGGCGCCAGGGGGAGGGGAGGAGTGTGGGATGGAGGGATAAACGAATGTCAGGGCAGTGGCTTAACGAAATTTGAGGGGGACCCCTGCAAGTACATGCAGAAAGCCCCCCGTTCTCCGGACCCAGTACGGAGCGCTCAGGTCATAGACCTGCCAGCCCCCCTACCCCCCTCCCGCATCGCGGGGTCTTTTGTTGCACTACTGTGTCAGGGAATATGTATTGTTCCACTCAAAAGAATCGTTAACTTTTTGTTTACCCCCCGTCCCACCTCCCGCGGGAAACCAGCCCTAAACCTATCGACCCCCATGTGAAACTGGAGGAGGGGGTAACGGTACAATCAGGGGCAGGAAGGAATACAGAAAATGTACATGTGCTAAAGACGAGAACAGCCCATGAATGTAAATTAAACAAGAGAGGAGCGGGGGCGAGCGAGCGCGGCAGCCTGCAGAGCTGACCAGACGCTCGTGCGTCATGGCCTTTTTCCCCGCACGGCCAGCATGTGTTTCCAATTATGGCACCCGTGTCTGGGCACGATAATTGGAAACACATGTCTGCCGCGCGCGTAACCGCAGGTAAAAGGCCATGACGCACGAGCGTCTGGTCAGCTTTTCAAACTCCCTAACTATAAGTCTCGCAGAGCAGCGCGCTACTCGAGGCTCGACCTAAAAAAACAGTTGGGCAGTAACCGTAGCTTATGGCTGCAGCATATCAAACAGTCAGGAAACAGCAGTAAGCAAAGTATAGGACCTGCCTGCAGCACTCCTGTGTGTACGCGTCCACGTTGTAACACACTAACACACTCCCGCAGCTGCTTACAATTAAAACAGCAACGAAGGCACACAACAATGGTCACTGCTTGGTCACAGTAAAACTGTGGAAACGTGTGGATTCTTCCGTTGTTTCACTCGTCGCCACTTGTAAAGTGGAGTCGTGCACGAGTGAGTTTAAGAAAAGGATTTATTGAAGATGAAACACCGGTACAGCAAGAGCCTCCGTTCCCTGCCCAGCTCCGACGTCCACTGACCAGCACTCTAGAACTACATGCTGACGTCACGTGGACAGAACAGAGCGAGATGAGGAACGGAATGCGAGCAAGGAAATAGAACAACAAGTAATGCGATAATAAACACAACACTGTGTCACAGACTACCTGCAATTCCCGCACTGCTCTCATGTGAGAGCCGCACGGGAATTTGTCTGAGCGGGCTGGAAAGAAGATCCCCTCAGACCAGGGAGTCTGTGAGGGTTTCTCCAGCCCGGCTGTTTAATGCAGCCGGGCTGGCGAAACCTAAGTGTGCATGTATGTTTTGGTCGGTCTGAGACAGCCGGCCAAACACACTTTGGGAGTGCATATAGCACTTCTTCTCCCCATGCCCCGCCCCTCCCTGTGCAGGCTGGCTCAGAGCCGGCAAACGAAAAATAAATGACATTGTTTTATTTTTCATTTGCTGGCTCTGAGCCAGGTAGTGGGGGCGACGCTCCTCCGCCATTGCAGACGAGCTGCCGCTGGGCTGACCATCTGATTCATCTTTGCATCATCTTTTTTGTTGTACCCTGGTACAGTGGCGATTTTCTTTACCTAGTTTTACATTTTGTATTTCCAGCAATTTGTGAGTTTTACTTTCTTAGTATCATGTGCGTGATGGATTGCTAGTCTTTTCAGTACACCCATTTATTCTTCAATTCATTTTTGTCATAAGACATCTGGAGTCAGGGCATCACAGGTACTGTAGAGATTTAGGGTTGGTTTTTTAGACGTTCATCTCTTCTGCTTGTGGAAGAGGATAGTAAGAAAAGGCTTTCTATGTGGTTAGTAAATATATGTCCCTCTCATTCCAATCCAGTGCTCGTCCTTGGTCCCAACTAAGAGCTGTCATCCCTGACATCTTCCTTTGGGGTTCTTCCTCCTCCCTTTGGGATCACAGTGTACACCTGCCCATGGTGTCAGCATCTGAGTTGAATGTTCAGTTCAATGGTGGATATTTGGGGTTTGGGTGTGTGCAGGTTAGTGCGTCTTGTCCAGGTTAGTGTCTGAAAGATTGTAACGTCAAATTATAACCCCCGAAAAGAAGAAGATGCAATTCAGCAGTTGGTCTACGCATGCTAATAGATTGGCTGAACTGGCTACTAGTTGCCAGAAACATTGAGTTCTACTAGCTAGAGTCAATGCTTGCCAAATCGTTTGCATACATCATATCAAATCCCTCCTGATGCAGCCTTGGCACCTTATTTGATAGCTCCCTTATCTGAGAATAATCACCCACCAGCAGCTCGCACTGCAGCAGCTCTTTCTTATCATTCATGTTACAATATTTTTATCCACGAAACGTTTCATGGTTTTATGGTGATTCTATTAAATTTGCTGCATTTCAAATGTGCTGTTTGTTATTATATTTTATGCCCAAGCCTACGCTTTTCATAACTGGCCACTCAAAAGTAATATTTATTATTGCTAACTCGGAAGTGGGTGCTTTAGTGTGGGCCAACCCATATTTATGTCAGAACCATTCTGTTTTATGAGACTGTGCTTCCTACAGTCTAGAAGTAAAGTTTATGTTTGAGTTATGCTATGCTAAACAAGCTGGAAAAGCAGAAATGCTACATCTGAATCAAGGTCTAAGAGACATCCGGGCTTATTTACAAGCCCCTTGCGCCGCTGGTACGTCACGTTTTCTCATACTAAAAGTGACTCACCGGCGGCTCACGGGGCTTGTAAATGAGCCCCTTAGTTTCAGATATAGTGCATTTTCATAAGCTGACCACAGAGATCAATTGATCTGGAGACTCACAACTCATTGGGGCAGATTTGCAAGAAACTGACGCATCTCTGCGTTATAGCAGAGATGCGTCTGTTTACTTGCGTCACTCAAAAAACCCCTTGCGTCACCATGGACGCGTCGCATTTACAATGCGGCGCACTATGGCGCAAGGAATGGCAGATGCGTCACGCATCTGTTGTCGTAAAGGTAATGCATTGCTGGAGTCGTATCTCCTTACGTTGTTCTGCCCCATGAACCACATCTTCCTTTCCATATCTTTAATTGGATTCATTGGTTATGTTGAATTTGAGACACTGAGTGATTCTAGAGCAGCTGGCAACTATATTGATAAGTGTTTTGCACAACACCTTTCAAAACCTTTGTTATTAAAAACCACACCTTAAGTGATTTATTCTGTATACTGTTCCTGGACCTCTGGAACAAGGACTTTAAGTGGGCCGGGTCTTGCCGGTGCTGAGCACCGGCAGTTCTAAAAAGCAGGTGCCGAAACGGGTCTCTATTGGGCTCTCCATTTTTGCCCTCACCCTCGGGATGAAAAATAAATCTTAACTCTGCAGCAGTGCCACCCTTCACTGCATTTGAGGTAGCTTCAAAGAGACTCGTTATAGTTCTTTCACAGTCTCATCATTTCAGAACGGAAGTATTTTCAATGTTATATGCAACAAAGCCATAGTTGTTGCTTATGTATCTTATGCAACTAACAGCCATTGACAAAGCCAATAGTCCTGGCTTGTTGTAGGTAATCTTACTTTTTGTATTATATATCTGGATTCAATCACAGAAGCAGCAAATTGCCAGTCATGCGGCACACTATACTTAGCACAGATTTTTAGCTTACACGTTTTAAGCCACGCCCTTAACTGCATCGACCACGCCCCTTTGAGAGACTCCCCAGTTTTTTCATCCCACTTAAAGCCCTGTCTGGAACCATAACTCATGATACCACAGCATTACTCCTGTGACTACAAAAGCATGAATACCATCTTTGCGTCAATGTTTTTTTAATGAGCTCCGTATTATTTATTTATCTTTTTGGGTTAGTGCATATGTTACATATCATCAACATATTGGTTTACACTTATAATACGCACTGTATCAGGGGAGAGACCACAAGCCCCTATACCATTTGCGGCCGTTGCCGCCTATGTCATCCCTGTGCCCGGAGGGGCTTAATTGTGGCACAGGGCTCCCGTAGCGCAGGACGCCCGGTATCAGGGGAGAGGAGACCACAAGCCCCTGCACCATTAGCGGCCGTTGGCGCCAATGCCTACGTCATCCCTGCACCTGGAGGTGCTTAATTGCGGCACAGAGGATGCCTGGTATCAGGGGAGAGGAGACCACAGGCCCCTGCACCATTTGCGGCCGTTGCCGCCTACGCCTACGTCATCCCTGCGCCCGGAGGCGCTTAATTGCGGCACAGGGCTCCCACAGCGCGGGACGCCCGGTATCAGGGGAGAAGAGACCACAAGCCCCTGCACCATTTGTGGCCGTTGCCGCCAACGCTTACGTCATAGCATATCTGTAACCCACAAACGACAACCCACTCTTAATACTAAGGATTCTGGTCGCGAACCGTGCGAGAGTGGTCCTAGTAACTTGAGAATCACTGGGTGTTTGACCAAACCAAGTCCTGTTCGCCAAAGCTGGAACGGACAAGTAGCTTACTCTTCATGTGAGGGCCAATGAGATCTGCCGGGGCTCCAGAGGGGCAGAATAGTAGGTCTAGCTCAATTCAAAATAGAAAGAATCTGCAATCACATGACCCTGCTGCGAGCAGAATCTATATGGTAAATGTTCTGAAACCCCCACATTCCTATGGAAAGTATGAGTCAGAAGATTCTCTCGTTAACAAGGTATTGCACTGGATTAGGCACGTCAGAGGGTGTCGTTCTGTGATCCGAGATGATATCCTTGGTGCACGGAGATGCCCCATAGGAAGCCCATCCTGTGATGCTATTGAACTGACCCTGAAGGATAGGAAGATTGGGGACAATTTGGTTGCATTAGATGCCAGAAGTTGCCCACCAAAGAACTCAAATATACAGGTTAAATATGGAAGCCTAGGGTGTGATCAGATCACTGGTCCTCTCCGGGGTGATAGACAGACATTCCGTTTGAAGGATGTGGATTGACGTGAGGCATGTACTAGAACTGTCTTATTAAAGCATCATGAAACTTCAGAGGGCAGAACAGAGTTGCTCAGGCCCTGGATAGGGTCCATGTATATCTTGCCAGCATATAATATGATAACAGATTAAGCTGCTGCGCCCGGACCTGGTAGCTGTGAAAGGACCCCTTGCTATGGCAACAAGGGCGAGGTTGCTGTTATTTCCTCGCTGAAGGCGAACAGAAATAGTCAAGACACTCATCTTGATAATGTGCATATGCTCTCCAGGGGGTCGTAATCTGATGCTAAACATGGTGGGCATAATACTATCTCTAACTGCGTTTCCTTAACTGATTCTGAACGTGTGGTCCATAGCAACGCTGAGGAGGAAAATTCCCCTCTAAATTCCAGCCAGTTAGTTATTTCGTGGAACATCGCTGGGATCTATTCGAAACTTTGTGATCCCGGGTGGCTCACGCTTATAAATGACAACAACATTTGTATTTTCCAGAAGACTTGGGCTACCGAGAGGGTATTTATCAGCGGATTCACCACATATAGCACTGAGGCGTTGGCCCCGAGAAATACGGGGAGGGCAAGCGGTGGCTTGGCAAATTTTGTAAAAAACTCTATTGCTCGCACTCACAAACGCATAGAAATCAATTCACCAGACCTGATGGGGATTCAGGTTACCTTTCCGTCAGGGCCAGTAGTATCCATTTTTAATGCCTACATAAGGTCTGTTCCATCAGGAAATGATTCACTCACTCTACATATGCTAGATGAGCTGGTAGGTAACTACCAACCACAGTCGAATGTACTGGTAGCTGGGGATTTTAATACCACGTTCGAACCCTCAACGTTACTTGAATCTCTAACTGAGGATGAGGACGAATTGTGGGGCATCCCTGGCTTAGCGAATAAAACGGGAGGTTTACATAATACCAAGGTAGCTTCCCAGCTCATCTCGCTAGTAGCAGGGAGGGGCCTAAGGGCGTGTAATGGCAGGACTCATTCAGATCCGAAAAGACAGAGTACGTTCAAAAGAGGTTGTAGCTCAAGTGTCTTTGACTACATTCTAGTGGACGTCAGATTGTGGCCTTTGGTAAGCAATATGACGATTAAAACTAGGACTGACAGTGACCATAATCCCCTTCTTCTCTCCCTGGCTGGTACTCTCCTTTCCAGGGGTGTGTCTGGTAGTTGTACAATGCAGCAAGAACCCTTAATTTCTAATAACTCTAGAAGTGTTCTGTGGCCTAGAATCCAGAATGATAGTGGATGCCAAGCAAAAATATATGATGTGTTTGTGCGACATCTTTCCAGTCTTGACGCAGCCACATTATTGCCTGACCACGTATTAAATGCTCATCTAGGGATTTTGAATGAGTTGAAAGGAATGTTCGTAATACAACCCGTTGGGAAGAAAGTAAGGGTGGGGAAGAATAGTGCATGGTATAACTGTGATTGTAACCAGGCAAAACTGAACCTAAAAATAGCAATTCGCGGGGGTGAACGAACAGCTATCGCCCAATCACATGATAAATATAAAACTGCTTTAGGAGAAGCCAAACGTGACTGGGCTGATAAGAATTGGCAGGATCTGTTGAACGCTGCTAGGTGCAATGATAATTGGACATTCTGGCACATTATATCACACGGGAGCTCAGAAGGGGTAACAACACTGGATTACTTTATCCAACCTGAGAAGTGGGTTGGTCACTTCTCCTTACTATATGATAAGAGGGAAGTAATCACTTGTTTGGATGATAGTGAAAATTTACCTGATTGCATATCCAACGAAATAAGGAGGGGGGCCGGTAGCGAGGAACCTCTCTTTAGCATGGACGACACTCTCAGAGCGATAGAGAAAATGATACCAGCAAAAGCCCCTGGGCCCGATAGGATACCGGGCGACTTGTATAAGTCTGAACCATTTGTCTGGGCCCCTTATTTAAATCTTGTGTCCAATGCAGTTGCCAATGGGGGAAATTACTTGAGACTTGGAGAGGGGCGGAAATAATAACTATATACAAAAAAGGTGACGCCTGCACCCCATCGAACTATAGGCCGATTAGCCTGCTAGAAAATATGCAAAAAATCTTTTCCAGACAGGTTCTGGATAAATTATTAATTTGGATGAACGAGAATGAGATTCTGTCGCCCTACCAAGCAGGCTTTCGCTCCAAGACTAGTACATGCGATCAGGTGATCAGGCTCATCCTACTTATTTGGAAATACGTGCAGCTTAAAAAGCAAAAACTGTACGTAGCCTTCGTTGACCTTTGTGCCACCTTTGATTTGGTACCTTGGGAAATGCTTTGGCCAATTTTAAAAGAAATGGGAGCCCCGGTACAATTGGTGAACTTGCTGGTAAGGTTGCATGAGCACAACTATGCACAGGTCCGTTGGGGAAGAGCCGGTGAATTAACTAATGAAATCCCTATTCGGCGAGGGGTACGCCAAGGCTGTGTCCTTGCGCCCACACTGTTTTCCCTCTATGTAAACGGATGGGTCAACGAACTGCAGGATTGCAAAAACAACTCTCCAATGTTGAACGGGAGGAAAGTACCAATCCTGCTGTTCGCTGACGACTCGCTACTTCTAAGCAAAAACAAGTAGGGGGACGATGGACGGAGGGCTGAAACTTTTCAGACACTCACCCCCAGTCACAAATCTGGGTTGAATCCATCATCATTCTTCAGCTCACTTCGCCAACTCAGTTCAGACCCAGCTATATTCAAATCAGTCTTGACCCTGTGCCTCATGGGAACAGTCCAGCCCGAACTGCCAAGCCAGGTCTTCCCTGAACCGGAATCAAGCATACTGGGACCGGTTTCTGGGTAACACCCCTCATCAGCCAGGCTAGCTAGAATCCAGTGGCAAAGGCAGCAAGGGACCCACGTCTGGGCATACCCTGCCAACTTAGGGCGAACAAAGCAAGCACAAGGATACGATGGACGGAGCGCTGAAACTTTTCAGACACTCATCCCCAGTCACAGATCTGGGTTGAATCCATCATCATTCTTAAGCTCACTTCGCCACCTCAGTTCAGACCCAGCTATATGCAAATCAGTCTTGACCCTGTGCCTCATGGGAACAGTCCAGTCCGAACTGCCAAGCCAGGTCTTCCCTGAACCGGAATCAAGCATACTGGGACCAGTTTTGGGGTAACACCCCTCATCAGCCAGGCTAGCTAGAATCCAGTGGCAAAGTGAGCAAAGGACCCACGTCTGGGCATACCCTGCCAACTTAGGGTGAACAAAGCAAACACAAGGAGACGATGGACGGAGCGCTGAAACTTTTCAGACACTCACCCCCAGTCACAGATCTGGGTTGAATCCATCAACATTCTTTAGCTCACTTTGCCACCTCAGTTCAGTCCCAGCTATATGCAAATCAGTCTTGACCTTGTGCCTCATGGGAACAGTCCAGCCTGAACTGCCAAGCCAGGTTTTCCCTGAACCGGAAACAAGCATCCTGGGACCACCTAAAGCCCTCAAGGTTGCCAAATGGCTCGGGGACCTGGTAAAATGGCTACTGCAGAGATAAATATTGTGTTGCTCCTCCAACAACAGAAAAGGGTATGTGTTTCTTTCACATCCACCACAGAATGGGATACAATACTGTAGGTCCTCAAATCCAAAATTGATGAGACACCCCCTTGAGAACGACGGGTAATGAGGAGAGGAATGTAAGGTACAGCATGGTGGGATATAGAGGCAGCTATGGATTCGTATTGGTGTAATATTATTGGACAAAAAGTACCACTAGGATCATGTTTGTATGTTTGTATCAGATGAGATACTCGACATGTGACAGCATATGGCTATGTAAAATGTGATGTACTTGTCTGTGGTCATGGGATGGTTTCTGTTTGATATGTTTGTTGACGATATGAGGTCTTTTCGATCCTAATATGTGATACGACTGACATTTTTTGACATATATATATCTCTTTATTCGGTCGAATGACCATTAAAGTGCACAGTAATAAATACATTTAAAAACATATAAAAGACTCTTACAGATCACATTAAAAATGCCATCGATATATACAATGATAAAATTGTGTCCCTCTGTAACGTAACTGTGCTCATGTAAAGCGCTCTGATACCTTTGGGTCCAGTTCGCGCTATATGAAACTCCACACAAAAGAAATTGTGGATTTGTCTGGGGCAATACCCACTTATCAGCAAATAGACGCAAGGTAACCCTCTTCTTTCTCACATCAAGCCTTCATGTAGGCAGTACATCAGTACACAAGTACACAATTTGTACAGTGTTATGGATTCCTTAAAATTAGTATGTAACATATATATATCTGCCATAGGATGGTATCGGCAATATTCCTTCATGATCCTTCATATAAGCAGTGTGAAGCGTAACAATATTGCATCATCAGACTTACAGGGTACCAAATAAAAATAATGATCATTACATCCTCTTACATTCTAACTAAGGACCATAAAGTACTATGTGTCTCAGGACATCAATATTCCTGTATAAAATTCCATAGAGTAATGATCATTTTAATTGTAGCTGCACTTGCGAGTCAGTTAGTACAGGAACCTCATGTACAGCGTGGGACATGAACTTCTGACGCCTGAACCAAAAGCTCAGCAAAAATCTGCTCACAGCAAATACAATGAGAGATGTAGTGTCAGATCTTAGTATTCTCAGAGTCACCCTGTATTCCCAGTCTACAGCAAATGGGGCAAATCCATTTCTTGCGGTACAAAGATTATTCAATGCAAAAGAAAAGGATGTGTTCCACTGTCTCCTGTGTGTGGCCACAGGCTGGGCATGCAGTTATTGCTGAGTTTGTTTCCCATACAGTAAATGACCTTAAAGGTAAACAGCCATATCTAAATGTCACATAGAGATTTTTCGCCATGGGTGGTGAGATCGAGTCATAGAAAAGATCTAATTCTGCAAAGGGTTTGCTGTTTAAGAACTCAGTAGTCAAACGCCCCGCTGATCTATTAGTCACATACTGTTCTTCTACATATGCCCAGTACTTAGCTTTCACTGTGGCAATATCGTTCTTACTAATACATTCCGAGCTTTCCCACCAATGAGTCATCCCCAACAATCTACACCAGGATTTTATGTGTCTAAACCAGGGGATCCGTTTGGCACCACTTAGATTCAGGACTTCTTTCAGAGATTCACAGTATTGGGCTATCTCTGAAGTGGACCAAATACGCAGCCAGTAGGTAAGTGGTTTAATTGCTGCCACGTCACCGATTCTCTTCAGCCCTAGGTCAAAGAACAGTGGAGTCAGCGGAGTATTATTTGGGACTGGAAACATGGCCCTGGCAAATATATTTTCGCTCACTGCTAGCTTGTGCAAGTCGCCATGCCCCCAAAGCTCAGCACCGTAAAGTGCTGCATTTTGCGCTTTCATTTTGTAATTCTCTAAGGCAGGAGTAAGTGACCTACACCAAGACTGCTTATGAAAGCGCAATATGGAATTGGACTTGTAGCATAGAGTTAATTGACTTTTGTCTATTTGGGGATCCCTACTCAAGGTTTCTATTAATCTTACACCCAAATATTCAAATTTAGACACCCTCTCGAGTGGTTATCTTGCCAAATACCATATATTTTGTCTTTTCTGTGTTCAATTCCAAGCCCCTGGCCTCACAGAAACCCCAAAATGTGTCAATTAACCTCTGGAGTCCCATTTGGGACCTGGATAGAAGTAGCTCACTTTGCCACTGGATTCAAGCTAGCCTGGATGATGAGGGGTTCATTGCTATTCTACGTTTACCCATCAGTAAGACCAGGTCTGTGAATTTAGACACAGTCCTAATCTATGTCCTCTCTGTCTCCCCGCTGATGGTAAATGATCAGACCCGGTAATGAACATGGGCGTCCTCACAAACATGGGAGCTAATGACCTCGTAACTGCATTTGTTTTCCCGCAGGAAGGGGAAGGACCATAACATTGGTATCGGCGCCGTTTGACCAATGCCGAACGTAACCTTTTTGAATACACACCCTCTACCAGGCGGTCAGGCTCACGCAAGAGGGACACAGGAAACAAACCTCACAAGCCCATTTTTAACTATCTAAAATGGCCTTGATAGTGTTGGAGGCATGTTTTGACCAATGCCGAACGAAACCTTCATTGAATACACACCCTCAACCAGGCGGTCAGGCTCACGCAAGAGGGACACAGGAAACAAACCTCACAAGCCCATTGTTTACTATCTTAATGGCCTTGGTAGTGTTGGAGGCATGTTTTGACCAATCGAATGGGGCGATTTACAGTTACGCCTCCCACCAGGTGGTCAGGCAGTCCCGTAGAGGGACACAGGAAACTCACTTAACGGGCCCAATTAACACTGATTAGCTCACTAATTAGTCACAGCTCTTTAGTATAAAAACCCTCTGAATCTCACCATTTACCATCAGCGGGGAGACAGAGAGGACGCCTCCGGGAAGAACGGCTGGAAGCACTGAAACTAGACAGTAAGAGTATGCCTGAAGGAATGCTGGTGTGAACTTGAATGAATAGGTGGTCCATTAGTTCTGGATTTCACCTTGTTATGTTTGCTTTAACTAGGAACCTTGGTCCTGGTTCTTTCTGAATACTGGTGACTAACCCTTAACTACCAGTAGTGGTTTTATGTGTTTTTTCCCTACAGAAAGTCTAAGTAGGTCCTTCCACCTCAGCCCTCCCATGGAGCGTTTAGGGTAGAAATACAGGGTAAGAGTTGGTTTACAACCACTTTTTAATGGTGTGAGTACACGTTGCACCTGCCACGTGTCTCATAAAGACCACTTCACACCACCACGCGCGCTATAGGTATGACGCGGGATGGATGATGTTTATAAACTATTTGTTTACATACTCACACGGTTTGGTTTGTATGTTTTGTTTTTGTTTTTCCTTTCTCTACAGAGTTACTCTCAGTGGTACTATACCAAGAGGGAAGTATCCACCTACATAGCGTTTTTAACCCCTCCCTGATCTAGCGACAGGATTTTCCTTCCATTTTTCACTAGTTAAAAGGAAGTGAACACATAGGGTATATAACCTCCCCTTTCCCCCCTTTTTAGGTCCTGAAGAATGCTACGTACCCTTTGGGGACACCTCAGCAGAAACATGTCGACCGCATTTCATACGGTGAAGGGAGAATAATATCCCATACCACCGTTCACTTAGTTTTTAACCACCATACATTTACCATTTGAATAAAGCATAGCACATGGACTAATGTAATGGTTTTTAAATCACTTATCACTCCCCCACGGCCATCACTTAGATTTAGAAGTGCATCCCTGTCTCCAGGTGTACGCCCGCCCTCTATCAAACCAAGTTTTTAGAGGGCGAGGACAGCCGATGATGAAGGATGACACCGGGCGGTGTGTGAGGCCAGTCCGTAACTTTTTATGAGATGCCCCCACTGGTAGTGCATCTCTATAGAACTCTGTAGATAAACATAGGAATTGATTCAAGGGGAAGCCCACTTTTGTGTATTCATGAGATAGTGGAGGCTGGCTCGCCCTTTGGCCCCGTGCCTCTGGTTCCCACCCTCAGCAACATTGCTAGGGTTAGTGTGTGTGGCCTGTAAAGAACCCTGCCAGGAATAAGGACTGCTGTGCTACAAGAATTGCCCCTCTGCTTGACTGACTGTTCTATAGAACTGCTTCACTGCTATGCTAAGCTGCCCCGGCTACCTGCATATCTCTGCCCTGCTGAGGACAAGGACTGAACCCATCTCACTTGAACCTGAGTGACTCCAAGGGCTTGCTGGCTTGCCTCCTGTTTTCTGAAGTCTCAGGGTCATAAAAGACTTCTTACAACTCTGCTGGTTCTGCCTAAGGTGCCCCTCCAGTCCTAGGCTTCAGAAGTGGGTTCTGCAACTATTTTCCTACAGAATTGCTATATCATCACCACTGCACCGATCGGAATTGAAGCAGTGTCCTTTGACAAGCACTCAGTGCAAATCCAAAGACATCCTTGCGAGGCTTGACGACGACGCAGGAACAACCTGCGATGTTCAGTGAGGAGTCAGGCTGATTCGAGGTCCCAACTGCGAGGCTCAACTTCAACGCAGTGACCCGACTGCGTGAATCGGTACAGACACATCATACCCTCGAGGATGATGCTTTGCTCCATCTAAGGTACATTGTCAGCGGGACCTGTTTGAGTCCTGTATCTGACCTACCCTACATCACAGTTCGCTTGAACTTTGGATTCATCCCCCGTTCAGTGTGACCTCAAGTAACCTTTTAGTGCTATTGACTTCTAAGCACGGAAGTTGTGTCCGACAGGGTCACAAACTTCATGTCTGCATACATGCAGTCACTGTAGAGGGAGTGTTGGGTAACCTACAAGTTCTCCACTCCTTACCATCCACAAACCAATGGACTTGTTGAGAGAGTCAACAAGACCCTGAAAGGCATGATTAGAGGCCTACCTGAGGCCTTGAGGAATTAGTGGGACATCCTTTTACCATGCCGTTGTTTGCCTGCAGAGAGGTACCACAGAAGGGAGTGGGCTTCAGCCCCTTTGAGCTTCTGTACTGGCACCCTGTTAGAGGACCTCTGAGTCTGGTGAAGGAGGGGTGGGAGCAGGCTCCCAGGAAGACTCCACAGGATGTAGTGAGCTACATGCTGGCCTTCAGAAGCCAGATGGCTTAGTTGTGGAATCAAGCTTCTGATAGCTTGGAAGCCAGTCATGCGGTGATAAAAAGAGTGGTATGTCCAAAATTTCAACACTGCGGAATTACAGCCTGGGCAGAAAGTGTGGGTGATGAAACCTCTGGAACCCAGGGTCCCCAGGACCGTTGGACTGGGCCCTATGAGGTGATTAAGAAGAAGGGTAAGGTCACCTACCTGGTGGACCCTAAGACCCCCAGGCAACCCCACAGGAGCTTCACATCAATCATCTCAAACCCCACTTTGAGAGGTCTGAGATCACCATACTGTTGGTGACAGATGGAGAAGAGGAGGAGGAGAGTGAACGTCTCCGTAGCCTCTTGGGTTCCAAGGAGAAGGATGGGTCTGTAGAGGGTGTAATCCTTTCCTGCACTCTACCTCCTGAGCAGCAGAGGGACTGTCACCAAGTGTTGGGACAGTATTCCTCTCCATTCTTACTTATTCCTGGGACTGCCCACCTGTGTACCCATGATGTGGACACAGGGGACATCCTCCCTGTTGAGAATAAATCTTACAGGTTGTTGGAATAGTGAGGGCCAGAATCAAGAGTGAAGTCTCTAAGATGTTGGAATTGGGGGTGATAGAACTCTCCTGTAGCCCCTGGTCCAGTCCTGTGGTTCTGGTACCAAAAGTGCTCCCCCCCAGGCACTATACTTGAACTAAGGTTCAGTGTGGATTATAGAGGGCTAAACTCTGTGACAAAGACTGATACTCATCCCATCCCCAAGGCGGATGAACTGATTTACTGGTTAGGGGCTGCACAGTACTTAAGCGCCTTTGATCTTACATCAGAGTACTGGCTGATCGCCCTAACAGAAGGTGCGAAAGAGGGGTCAGCCTTCTCCCTCCAGAGGGCCACTGCCAATTTTGTGTGATTCCCTTTGGACTGAAGAATGTCCCTGCCACCTTCCAGAGGTTGGTAAACCAGGTACTTGCTGGTATGGAGGCCTTCTCAGCTGCCTATCTGGATGACATAGCTGTCTTCAGTAGCAGTTGGCAGGACCACATTTTCACCTCCAGGTAGTGTTTCAGGCTCTGCAACAGGCAGGCCTGACTATCAAGGCCAATAAATGCCAGCTAGGACAGGGGTCTGTGGTGTACTTGGGATACCTGGCGGGCAGGGGTAAGGTGCAGCCCCTCCAGGCCAAGAGAGAGACTATCATGGCCTGGTAGACCCCCAAAACCCAGACTGAGGTCAGCGCATTCTTGGGCCTCACTGGGTACTACAGGAGGTTTGTTAGCGGTTATAGCGTCATTGTTGCTCCCTTGACAGAGCTGACTTATAAGAAGCAGCCCAGAAATGTGATTTGGACAGAGGCATGCCAAATTGCATTTGACTCCCTGAAGCAAGCCATTTGCACAGCCCCTCTGCTAAGGGCCCCTGACTTCTCCAAGGAGTTTATCTTTCAAACCCATGACTCAGAACATGGCATAGGGGCAGTATTATCACCGCTAAATGAAGAGGGCCTGTACCAACCTGTAGCCTTCATATCCAGGAAGTTATTCCCCAGGGAACAGAGGTGGAGTGCCATATAGAGAGAAGCTTTTGCTGTGGTCTGGACACTGAAGAAGTTGAGGCAATACCTGTTTGGTACTCACTTCCTCATTCGACTGACCACAGGCCCCTCAGGTGGCTCGTGCAAATGAGGGGTGAGAAACCAAATTGTTGAGATGGTCGATTACCCTACAGGGTATAAACTTCAGGGTGGAACACAGACCAGGGGTTGACCACACCAACGCTGATGGTTTATCCAGGTTTTTCCACCTTAGTGAGGAGAACTCCCTATAGGTTGGGTAGATCTCCCCACTTTCAGCTGGGGGGACACACATTCGACCTCTCATCCTCAGGGTAGTTTTCCCCCAACTTTTTGCCTGCTTACCTCTACTTTTTGCTGTATCTTTTTGTTGGCCTTAGGACTACGAGCACTTTACCACTGCTAACCAGTACTAAAGTGGATGTGCTTCTCCCCTAAACATGATGACATTGGTATTTACTTGATTGAAATATTTAGTTTACTTATAAATCCCTCGTAAAGTGGTATACCATATACCCAGGGCCTGTAATCTAAATACCACTAGTGGGCTGCAGCACTGGTTGTGCCACCCACCCAAGTAGTCCTTTAAACCTGTCTCAGGCCTGTCACTGCATGGCCTGTGTGTGCAGTTTACTGCACCTTCGACCTGGCATTTATAACCACTTGCCAAGCCTTAGACTCCCCTTTTATTACACATACGTCACCCCTAAGGTAGGCCCTAGGTAGCCCTAAGGGCAGGGTGTGGTGTAAGTAAAAGGTAGGATATGTGCTCTTATGTCTTGCATGTCCTGGTAGTGACAGCTAATTTTGTTTTTCACTACGGTGAGGCCTACTCCTCTCATAGGCTAGCATTGGGAATTTCTTAAAGCACTTTAAAGCTGTAAATTCTCATTAGAAAGGAGTAGCTAAATCATGTTTCATATCTTTGGAATGATAATGATAAATCCTCTTTAGTGGTAAAGTTTTGATTTAATATAACTATTTTAGAAAAGCAACTTTCAGAAAGTGGACATTTCTCTGCTCTTAACTTAGCCCTGTGTGCTTGCAGCCTGTCTCCAATACAAGTCTGGGCTGGATGACAGCTACACTTTGAGTAATTCCCTCTGGACAGTCATAAACACAGGACGGGTGGGTGTGACAGAGGACTCATCTGCATTCTTCTGCTAATCAGTGCTAAAGTGCATGTGCTTCTCCCTTAAACATGGAGGCATTGGTATATACCTCCATCCAAGGTACTTTGTCAGCAGGATCTGTTTGAGTCCTATAGCCGACATGCCCTCCATCACATTTGGCTTGAACATTGGATTTACCCCGGTCTAGCGGTACCTCAAGTAACCTCTTAGCGCTTTTTACTGCTAAGCACTATTTTTGGTTTATTCTTTAAAAAAATCATAACTCTAGTTCTACTTAGGAGATCTGTCTTTTTGGCTTTCATTTACTCAGATAAATATTCTCTATTTTTCTAAACCTGTGAGGAGTCTTTTTGTGGTGTATTCATTGTGTTACTGTGTGCGTGCGTGATGTAAAAATACTTTACACATTGCCTCTTTAGACATGCCTGACTGCACTGTGTCAAGCTACCAGAGGGTAAGCACAGGTTATCTTTTAGTGTGTATCTGGCTTCCCCTGACTAGGTTTGTGGTCCCTACTCAGACAGGGTGCATACCTCTGCCAATTAGAGACCAAATTTCTAGCAGCAATGCACTTGCATCTTTCAGTCCCTAGGGAATGGTGTGCTTTGTGATCTCACTGGAGTGCACTCACTGGCATGCCTCGGTGAAATTCTTAACTACTTTTGTACTCTTTATGAGAACATTCAACATGTACGAACTGTATTGCAACATTTACAGCATCAGTGACTCTATGCCAAAGGTGCCACATTTTCCCGTCTGATTGATCATGTGGAGCTTTTGGGTTTTGTACTATTCCTGGATGGAGTTGCCATGGACCCCAAAAAGGCATTATGGAATGGCTGCACCTACCAGAAGTAAGGAATGTCAGAAATGTCTAGGTTTCACATGTTTCCAGAGGAAATTCATATCTTATTACACTGGTATATAGACACTCATTTGACTCATTTAACTATATGTAGCTTTTGAGGGATCCTGTGCTGCTCAAACTACCTTTCCAGAGCTGAAGAATCACTTTTGTATAAACCCTGTACTAATCCAACCTGATCCTGAGAAAACCTACATGCTAGAAATTGATGCTTCTAAATCTGCTCATGGAGCCACACTTTATCAATGAATTCATAATGGCAACCTACATCGGGTGCCTTATCATTCCCATAGTTTAACTGCTGCAAAGTGTAGTTGTACTGTTTAAGATAAGGAACATTTTCCCATCAAAGAATGATTCATATATCGGAGGCATTATCTTGAAGGTTGAATTCTTCTCACTGAAGTTATCACTGATCATAAAAATATGACCTTCCTGAAGTCTGCTTGTTGTCTAAGACCTAGGCATGCACAACTGATGTGTAAGAAATTGGGTTGTTGGTTGACTAGGCTGTAAGCCTTGGTAAAGCAGCAATCACAATCCTTGTCAGGGTAAGGCACAAGCACCCCCCAAATTAACCTCTGCTCAACCATTTGGTAGCTTGGCACAGAGCAGTCAATCGTAACTCAGAGGCAATGTGTAAAGTATTTGTGCAACACTTCAAACAGTGAAACAGTGAAAATACACCACAACAGGAGCCCACAACAGATTTAGAAGAAAGGAGTAGTTTTTAATAGATAAAACAAGACCAAAACAACAAAAATCCAATTATAGAACCGTAGAAATTGGATGTCAAAGATTTAGTGAAAATAGCACCAAAATGCTCAAAGCGACAACTGGGGATATCTGGCCATGCTGGACTGGAACAAAGTCACAATTTCAGGCCGACTACAGAGACCCAGTTAGGCCTGCTGAACAGAGTATCTTAAATCCTGGTTGCAGAGCATTGCGCAGATTCACGTCAAAGTAGGTCCTGTTGA
This sequence comes from Calotriton arnoldi, assembly GCA_963921515.1. Taxonomy (NCBI): domain Eukaryota; kingdom Metazoa; phylum Chordata; class Amphibia; order Caudata; family Salamandridae; genus Calotriton; species Calotriton arnoldi. The sequence continues at coordinate 3,167,918 of CAWUFW010001018.1, read as the reverse complement.
GTCTTCGTTGAGAATCCTGTCAATGGGGCTTGCGATGCGAAGTCCGGCATTGGGGTTGCGGTGTACTGCGGGCAATGCGTCGGTTTCGAGGAGCTGCAAGGCTGTGGTGCGGAGTCCGTCATCGAGGCTGCCATCAACTAAAGATGCGAGGACCTGGGCTGTGGAGGTGCTATATCGAGGACCTTGGAGGAGATGTTTGCCTTCGCAATGGATCCAATCTGCACAGCAACAGTGATGCGTCAGTTCTGCTCGGAGTTGCGCCATTCAGCAGAGGAGATGCATTGGTTCTACTCGGGGATGTGCCGCTCAGCAGAGAAGATGCATTGGTTTCACTGGTAAGCACCGTAGGCCCACTGCCAAGGGTCCAGAACTGGGGTGGCACCACTTGGCAGGGTAGACTTACAGATGGCAGAGTCCTGGTGCACTTGCATGGTTGTTGGAAGCCTGTTATGTCCCTGAACCTTCAGATCAGGAGGCCAGCCAACTAGCCCTTGGAGTCACCCTGGGTTCAAGAGATGGTTGATGTAGGATGGTCCTTGATCGTGTTGAGCTTTGTAGGCATGCGTGAGGATCTGAACTGGCATCTCTTCTGGATAGGGAGCCAGTGGAGGTTTCTGAGGTGGGTGGTGATATGGGTATGCTTGGGTAGGTCAAAGATGAGCCTGGCTGCAGTGTTCTGTATGGTTTGGAGCTGAATGGAAATTCCGGTGCATCCAGCATTGCTGTAGTCAAGGCGGGTGGTGATGAGGCCCTGCGTAACGGTCTTTCTGGTGTTGATTGGGATCTATCTGAAGATTCTCAGGAGCATGCAGAGGGTGTTGAAACAGGAGAAGGCAACTGTGTTGTCTTGTCGTTTGATGGTCATTTAGCTGTCGAGGATGATGCCAAAGTTGCGTGCATAGTATGTAGGTGTGGGTGTTGGTCCGAGTTCTGCTGGACACTAGCTGTGGTTCCAGAGGGAAGTGTTCTTCTCGAAGATCAGCACTTTTATTTTGTCGGAGCTGAGTTTGAGGCAGTTGTCTCTCATCCATTTGGCTACGCTGGTCATGCCGTTGCAGATGCTGGTTTTAGCGCTGTAGGGGTCCTCGATGAGCGAGAGGATTAGTTGAGTGTCATCTGTGTAGGAGATTATGTTGAGTCTGTGGGATCTGATGACGTCTGTGAGGGGGGTCATCTAGATGTTGAACAGGTTGGGGCTGAGGGATGATCCTTGGGGTACGCCGCATATGATATCATTGGGTGCGGAGGTGAAGGGAGGCAGTCTGAGGCTTTCTGTGTGTCCTGTAAGGAACAAGGCGATCCATTTGATGGATGTTTGCTGTATGCCGATGTTGTATAGTCTGTCGATGAGGGTATGGTGGGAGACGGTGTCAAACACAGCAGAGAGGTCGAGGAGAATCAGGCCCACAGTTTCTTTGTGATTGATGAGAGTTCTGATTTCATCTGTGGCGGCAATCAGTGCGGTCTCAGTGCTGTGGTTGGCACGGAATCCTGATTGTGAGGCATCGAATAGGTGGTTTTGTTCCAGGCATCCAGTGAGCTGTTGGTTGATGGCTTTCTTGAGTACTTTGGCTGGGTAGGGGAGCAGGGAGATCAGTTGGTAAATTTTGAGAAAGCTGGGGTTAGCAGAGGATTTCTTTAGGAGGGGTCTGTCCTCTGCGTTTTTCCATCTGTCCGGGAAGGTTGCTGTGGAGATGGAGGGGTTGAGGATGCTGGTGAGTTCTGTGCTGATAGAGTTGGTTCTGAGGTTGAAGAGGTGGTGGGGGCAAGGGTTGGTGGGCGCCCTGGAGTAGATGGATGACATGCTGTCTGTGGTGAGTGGAGACCAGGTGGTGATTGTTCAGTTGGTGTTCGCTGGTTGGCTGAGGTTGTTGAGGCTGAGAGTGCTGGGTTGGGGGTTGAAGTTGTTGTAGATGGTGGCGATTTTGCTGTGTAAGTAGTCCGAGAGTGAGTCACAGAGGTCTTTGGAGGGGTGGATGGTTTTCTCTGTGGCTGTTGGTTGGAGAATTCCTTGGCTATTTTGAAGAGTTCCTTTGTGTGGTTGGCAGCAGTTTCGATGAGGTCATAATTACTATTCGAGATCCACAATTTACAGCATTATCCTAGAAAACCTTGAAGAAAGTGACACAAATACAAGTTTGGTTTTCTAATGTATTTCATTCGCAAACTGATAGACAAAAGAGGTAACTCTCAAGCAGTTTGTGGGACGCTACACAACTGCCCACAAACTAACATAACTGAAGTTATTTTCCTGGCCTTGTTTGAATTTGCATACACTGCAAAGTGTGCTCTACATGCATCAACTACAACATTGCCTTTCTACAGTAATTACGGAAAGCATCCCCAAATGTTACCCAAGGTGAATCAACCACCACAATCCATTGAGGTTTATGCTGCTACTGTCGTAGCTCATAAATTTAGTGATATTCAACTTAAAGTAAATCAGAACGGAATATAGTCAAACTACATTACAAAAAATATGTAGGTAACAAAGAGACAAGACATACGCGAAAATAAAGTTCAAGATAGAGTTTGGTTATTTACTAAGCACACATCTCTTCACGGTTTCACGCTAAACCAAAACTTTGATACATTGGGCCTTTTTCCATAATAAAATAAGAATTCTAATTAGAATGAAATTGGATTTACCCTCACAGATGCAAATACATCCTGTGTTTTACGTATCCTTGTTAAAACCTACTAGAGCTAATCATCAAATACCCTTATCTTCCATCTATGTCCAGTCAGATTCTGCTGAGTATGAGGTCTAACATGTACTAGAATGCCATTAACGTGATAGATGAAGGAAGCATTCTTTAGATTGGAAGTAATAGGGTTTACAAGACAGATAATGGTTCCTTATGATCATATTAATGCATCTAGTCTAGTAAGGGCTTTTCATGCTCTACATCTAATGTTACCATGTGCCCCTGTTTTTCCTAAAGGAATGACACTTTCTGGAAAGGGAGATAATGTCAGGGCTCCTGCATGAAGTGCCTTTCTTATCTGGTTTATATGGTGATCCACTGAATTTTCTGTGAGAGGTGCTCACTCACCTGGCGAGCAGACTTGCTCCTAGAGCCTAGGAAAGTTACCCACTAATTCAATACCAGACAATCGAGTGGACACTAGCAAAAGTGGGATCTTCTGACCACTGTCTGCCTGGTCTTTGCATCATTGCCGACTTCCTGTCCACTCTGCGCATGCACTGTAATAGAATACTGCTGATTAGCATCAGGTGCCTTACAATAGGTTATGCCATGCACTTGCTTGGCAAGGCTTCATTTTTTAAACTTCTTCTGTGAGTCTTTTTCATTGTGGTGAATTTCTTTAACTTCTTTTGCCCTTTGTATTTCTGATTCTTCTTAGAACATCCCTTGTTCCTCCAATTATTTTTCGTCATGCGGTGTCTGGAGTTGCTCCATCACTGATTCTGTGGAAAGTTGTGAGGGGTGTTAGGCATTCTGTCTGGGAATAGGAGATTCAGAGATGGGCTAATTTTGTTAAGTAATTACCTGCCCCTCACATTCTAGCTTAAGTCCTCATCCTGAATAGGTGATGTCATCGCTGACATCTTTCTTTTGGGGTTCTTACTCCTCCCATTTGAAGTGCAGAGTACTATGGCCAATGGTGCTATCTTCTGAGTTGATCAGAAATAGAGATATAGCTCTGTGGTTGACATTTGGGATTGCGTATCTATTGGTTTCAGCGTCCTGATCCAAGTTAGTGCCTAAAACGTGCTATGCAATGGAGTATAACAAATTCATTGATAATTGCCATATAACTTCCAGTTTTGCATCCCAGAACTACTTCAGCCAGATCTTCGGGGCGGGCCCATGTTGAGACCTTCTAGGTGCTTGAAGAGCCTGTAAAATCTATCTTCTTTGTTGCATTTCCCAGTCATTCTGAAACACTCTTCGCAAGTGAATCCAAGTGGTTGGTTCTATTCTAAACGTATTCTAGATGCACTTAAATTTCATCAGCCTGCCACAATTTGCCACAAGCAAATGACAGTTCCATGTATGTCAAACAAGTCATCCAAAATAAGTATACTTGCCTACTGTAAACGAAGTCCAAATACATCAAGGAGGCAAAGAGCCATCCTTGGAATCACCGGAGTAGTTAATGATAGGAATCGTATACGGGCAGTCAATTTTCTTGCAAATACCCAGAAGTGACCCCCAAAACAAATTTGGACTCACTTCTGCAGTGAGGTGAGTGACCTCTGGCGAAAAATCTGGGGAATACTCATACTGCAGTTGAGCCCTGAAATAGTATAGTTCACAGTCTGGCACTCCTAGCGGATCACTGACACAATATTCAGGTAAACAATATCGTAAACAAAAATATTGTGGCAAAAATATTGTTTACCACAATATTGTGCTCCTATACTTATAATGGTAAGTACAAAAATATTGGGGGGAAAATTGTTGACACTAATATCGTCCAAGAATAGACAAAAATATAGATGTTGTAATATAAATAGAGTAAAAAATAGTAAATGTTAAATATTTTTATATATTAATTTAATATAATGTACATGAAATATATTCCACTAATATTTAATACTATATATAAATAGATACATATATATACAAATATAGATATAGTGTAACATAATTCCTACAAATGTTTATTTACATTATTGGCTTAATATTTTACATTTATTAATATGAAAATATATTTGTATTTATTCATAGTATCTCTCTCTCTCTCTCTCTCTCTTTCTCTGTCTCTCTAGGTAGTTATAGTTAGGATGTAGTTTCCAAAGGAAGAGTGCTTTTTCATTTGCCAATAACTTTGGCGTCATTTGATGAATCTTTGCGAAATTTTCAAAACTAGTTTGACGCTCACTTCAGCTGCTGTCTTGAAACTTTCGGCGTGATCCGTCAAGCGGGGTCCGAGAAAAAAGGGGGGCCCAAAACATTTTTTCTCCATTTAATTTCTATAGGAAACTTTAGACATGGCTACAGCCTGAACTGCTGAACGGAATTACACCAAATTTGGCAGAAAGGTAGCTCTTGGTCCAGAAAGCAACCTTTTTGTTAAATGGTGTAAATCCGATCAGTAATTGCTGAGAAATGTAAAGAAATTTACAGTTATATATATAGGGACGCAGTGGATCCGCGACCCCTCCGGATCTCGTGCTGAGATCTGATTGGCTGCCAACACTTCAAACCAGGAAGTGTTGGCAGCCATCTTGTGACTCGGTTGAACTGAGCCACAAGAAAAAGCATAAAAAGAAAGAAAAGGGGGCAGGGTAGAAACACCCTGACCCCCTAGGCCTCTTGGGTGGGAGGGGGGGGGGGTCCCACAGGGACCTCCCAGGGCCCAAAAAGTATTTTTTGTAAAAGAATCAGGCAGGAGTCATGCTGAATCCGCGACTCCAACTGGATTTCTTTTTTAAAAATGAAGCGCGGGCTCCCGCACATTGTTAATTATAGGCCCCTGGGTGGCCCAGGTATCGGGGGCATTATGAAAATATAGGAGGGGGGCGCACAGGGCCCCCCTTCTTGGGCTGTTCAAACCCCCTGGGACCACCACCTCCCCGGGGCAGTCACATACTTATATACGGGGGAGCCTCACTGCCCCCCACAGCCCTGGGGACTGCCACCTCCCTGGGGCACAAAAAGAGAACAATAAAGGGGGTCTGTTGTGGACCCCCGGCCCTGGGGACCACCACCTCCCCGGGACTTAGTTAACATTGGAGAGGGGCTGCCCGGCCCCCCTCTTGGAACCCTACATGGACCTGGGGACCGCCACCTCCCAGGGCCGGCTCCAGCAATGTCCCACGGTACCCACCCCCGGGATATTGCAGTTTGCTATGGCTTGGTGGGAGCACCGCTCCTGCCAAACCATAACAATCCTGCTCTGCTTTCAGCAAGCAAGCACAAAATGCTCTCATTTGCTGAAAACAGAGCAGTGTCTGTTTCCCTGCCCGCTGTGAAGCGAGCAGGGAACAGACATTGCTTTGGGATCCAGGGAGCTGCATATCAGCAGCTGCCTGGGTCTCAAAGCAATGCCAGCTCCCGCAGGAGGCGGGGAGCTGGCAGGGACTGCAGGGGCCTTCAGGCTCCCCCGCAGTCCCCATCGAAGTGGCAATGCACTGGGGGATGGGGTCCCCGGGGCCGAAAATGGCCCGGGAAGGGGGCCACTCAGCCCCCTCCCTGTAAAGAATATATTAAAAAGAAAAAAGGCCTGGCCCCGTGGGTTGTGGTCCCCGCATCCAAAGTTGGCCCAGGAAGGGGGGGCCGCTTGGCCCCCTCCCCATTAAAAAAAATATATATATAAAGGCCTGGCCCCGCCCCGTGGATGGGATCCCGGGGCCGAAATTGGCCTCAGGAGGACGTACTATCCAAATGTCGAGGTCAGGGGCATAGTGTGCTCGCTTTATTACCCGTTGCACCGCTCATTCCCAAAGATTGCCCATCAGACAAATCAAATGTGGGAACTCCTGTGGCAGTCCCCCACCATGCATCAACAGTGCCCTAAGCTGGTGCCCATTATGGGTACCTCCTAGCAGGGACCTCTCCCAGTTGGGTTCTCCATCCAGCCAGTGTACCGCATGCTGCAACTGCGATGCCAGATAATATAATTCCAGATCTGGAACTTCCATTTACACTTTGTCCCACTCGCTCCTTAGTGTGGCCAGTCCCAGTTTATATCTTTTACCATTCCAAAGGAGCTCCACTATTATTGAGTCCAGTTCTCTGAACACATTCCTGGGTATCTCATAGAAGGCGCCCTGCATGACGTATAAGCACCTCGGCAACACCACCATTTTTATGAGTGCTATTTTAGCCATCAGAGTTAAGTCTAAGGACTTCCAGAACCTGATTAATGGACCTAAGTTGTCCAACACTCGTCCCATATTATGGCCGAAGAACTGTCTCTCGCCTTGCGTAATGTGCATGCCTAAGTACTTGACCTTGTCAACTGTCCAGGGCTGTCCTGACTCCGGTAGCCATTCCATCGGTCCTCCTCGATCTCTGATCGCTAGGATAGGGCAAGCCGCAATCTCAGATCTTACCAGGTGTACCAATAAGCGTCAGCCTTGTCTCCTTCTAAATATCACCACCTCCTCCCAGCATTCCTGTTATGTTTTTCCAGTTGGTCTCACAGTTTGCACACCCCGTGCTGTCGAGTTCGTGGAGAGTGTTTTCTCCAGTTCAGCTTCCTGTCTGATCAAGTCTCCCTCCAGGGTACGGCGTATGCTGACCGTAGTCGTCAGACAACCCCCTTTGCCCCCTGATCACCATATTTATGGCATCCCATTCCGTGGTCCTGCTTCCCACAGCCTTCCAATTTTTTGGGAAGTATTGTGTCAGTACCTCCATCAATGTATTCCTGAAACCCAATCGTTCAATGCGTCCATAAGGACACCTTCAGTGTGTGTAGTGGCAGTGGATATGTTAGCAGAAGTGCGGAGTGATCCGAGATATGTCGGGTCAGATAGTGCGCTTCTATCACTCTGTGCACAGCAACTGTGTGTTTTAAGAAATAATCCAAGTGTCTTTATGTGCTTATTGTTGGGGTTTAACAAGAATAGGCATGTGTGTGTGGGTGATGCTGGTGCCAGATGTCAACTAAGTCTAGACTAGTCTGCATCTGCAGGAGGGCCTCAGTCGCGCGGGGCTTTGTACCCAGTTGAGGGGAGATCTATCTAATTGGCCATCTAGTGCACAGTTGAGATCGCTTCCAAGGATGACCTCTGCCACCAGAGACATCAGCGCAGCTTTCAGCACCAAACCAATAAAAGCTCTATCGTTAGAATTGGGTGCATAGACGTTTATAAGACAGAGATCGTGTGCATCAAGGGCACCCCATAGGATGGCCCTCGCCATCTAGGCATACTCGTGTGGGTTTGAATGGGACTCCGGGGGTCACTCGTATCAGGGCTCCTCGGGCATACCCAGAATAGGATGTGGCGAAGGCCTGCCCCGCCACCATTTCTTTAGGCATTTAATACAGTCTTGTAAAGAAGTCCAGGAAGCGCTCTGTAAGCTTTAAGTTGATTTAAAAAGAAATACATGTTAAAGACCACCAGCTCAGGCAGCAGCTAACATCCAACTGCCAGAGATCCAGTCACAGAAACAGAACATTCTGTTGTCAAGCAATGACACATGGAATGTAGAGACACAGCCCAACAACAGGGATAGAAAGGAAAGGAGGACAAGGCTAGGGGATGTGGAAGAAAAGATAAGAGGGAGGTAAACAGACCACAACACATCTCCCTCCCATACAATAGAACAAGAAAAATATTGCAAAGTTACAGGAAACCAATTTGAAACTGCAGTGAGAACAAAATACACAATATTGCAGTCACAAAAATCTAGAACATTTCATAGTCTTTATGCCAAGTCGGCCTCAATCTCAACCTCCGGTAACTTAACAGATCAGGAACATCTGAAACAGGATCGTCACATGCAGGATCAGAACACCCAAGCCCTCTTGAAACAAGGCCCCGATCATGTCCATGAGCATTGGAACCAGGTTGCCATTTAACTAACCTAGACATGCTCCATACCTCACCAGAATCCAAAACAACAACATTCTTCCTGACTTCCTTGATGATAAAGGGCCCCATAAGCCGTGAACGACCCTTCTTCAAAAAACCAGGATTCCTGATCAACACCTCATCACCAACACACCAGCGCTTGAGGAAAGAGGAATTCTTTTGATCAAACCTGCTCTTGTATTTTTCTTGATGTAGTCTCCGTCTAGAAACAACTTGCTCATTCATCTCCACATCATTCACATCCAACTTCAACCAAGCAGGACTCAACTTGTCATGAGGTTTCCTGCCTCTCAGAATTGAAAAAGGAGAAACTGAAGTCAAACAGTTGGGGGTTTTGCGGTGAGCCCACCATGTTTCTCTAAGCATTTTTTTAAGTGAAGACCTAGTCTGCAAAGCCCTCTGAGCGCAACACTTGACCAACTTATTCATACTTTCAGCCAAACCATTGGCTTGCGACGAGTACAAAGCTGTCTTGAAGTGAGTGATAGATAATTCTTTTAGAAATGTACTCATTTCATGTGAGACAAATTGGACTCCATTATCAGTGATGAGGTGCTTAGGAATACCTTCCTGGAAAACTCCTCAGAAAGAAATTCAATAACAGTTCTAGTGTTGACAACACATTTGGTAACCACCCACTTGGAGGTGTAGTCCACCAACAGCAAGACAAATCGCTCATCACGAGCAAACAACTCAAAGGGCCCAGCAATGTCTAAACCCAATTTGGTCCAGGGCTCAGAGGGAACCTCCACAGGAGACAGAGGTGCAGTGCGAATCTTTTTGCTCTTGTCACTGTTGGCACATTTCCAACAGTCTTTAACAACCTCCTCAATCTGCCGATCCATGGTCAGCCACCAGTACCACTCGCGAACCCTGGCTCTGGTCAGATTCCTCCCAAGGTGTCCCTCATGAGCTAAGTTGATAAGCTTGCACCTAAGATCACGAGGAGGTATCACACGATTACCCCTCAAAAGCTTCTCATCAAAAACACACAACTCATCCTTGACATTAAGAAAACATTTCAATGATTCAGGTACATCATTGTCTGCTGGCCAACCCTTAACTGAAAACTCCCTGACCATTTCTAAATCACTATCACCACGAGAAGCAAAGGACCACTCATCAGAATTGACGGCAGACTCATGCACCCATGCCACAAGGGAATTCTCCACTTCTACACCAGGTTGATCCAAAGGTAACCTGGAAAGGCAGTCTGCAATGGCATTCTTCGGTCCAGGCACATACTCAACCACAAAATTTAATTCAGACAACCCCTCCATCCAACGTTTGATTCTGGGAGAGAGATTGTCAACTTCTCTACAAGTGAAAATTTGGCACAGAGGACAATGGTCAGTCCTGACAACTACAGGTAAACCCCAAAGATAGAATTTGAAATGACAGCCCAGAAAACCGCAAACGCCTCACGCTCAATCACAGAATAACGCTCCTCAGCACCCCTGAGTGAGCGAGAGGCGAAAGCAACAATCCTGGACTCCCCATCTACAACCTGTGACAGGACCGCCCCCAAACCGAGCATGCTGGCATCTGTGGACAGTATAGTTTTTTTGCAAGCATCAAAATTCCCCAAAGTAGGCATGCAACTAATTACATTATTAATGGAGTTAAAAGCAGAAGAACAATCATCAGACCATAAAAATTGAGTCCCCTTCTTGAGCAGCAACCTGAGGGGAGAAGAAACACAAGCAAAATTCGGAACAAACTTGGAGCAGAATTCTGCCAACCCTAAAAATGATCGAACTTGATCCTTGTTGACAGGTACAGGTGCTTTTACAATGCTTTCAGCGAGGTCTAATTTGGGACTGATCCCTTCACCAGAGATGGTATGTCCTAAAACGTTCACAGAAGAGACACAAAATTTGCACTTTTCCTTTTTTGATAACAAGACCTGCATCTTGAAGACGTTGTAAAACTTTCCACAGCTGCTTGTCATGTTCTTGTTGATCCTTCCCATAAACAAGAATGTCATCTTGAAAAATGAGGACCTTGGGCAACCTCTCCAGAACTTTATTCATGACCCTCTGGAAGCAGGCCGCAGCGATGCCAGGCCAAAGGGCATGCGAATAAATCTGAAAGCCCCCAGAGGCGTCACAAATGATGTCAAATGCCTGGAGTCCGGATGGAGTAGAACCTGGTGGTAGACAGAAGACAGATCCATAACGCTAAAACATTTAGCATCTTTGATCAGAGCAAGAGTCTCAGAGATGTTTGGTAGAGGTTGCCTGTCAACCCAAATATGTTTGTTTAAACCGCGTAAGTCTACACACGTGGATCCCCTTGCCCCCATCTTTGGGTGTTAAAACGATGGGGGCCAACCACTCGGAACATTCAATTTCTTCTATGACACCAGCACCCAACAATCTCTTGAGCTCCTGATCTAAAGGATTCATCATCATGTGGGGAACTTTCCTCACTTTGCTAACAAATGGTTGGGCGTTCTGTTTCAAAATAATTCTATGCTCAAGATTTTTGAGCAAGCCCAAACCATCACTGAAAACCTTAGGAAATTGCGAACTGACATCATCAGAAAAAGAACTAGAGGATAGAAGCAACACTTTCTCAGGTGAATTGGGATCCAAAGTGATCCCCATGTCTCTCTGGTGTCTCCATCCAAGAAGGTTATCTCCTCTTTTCGCTACATACACCTTCCCAACAGTTACTCTGTCTTTGAACTGAATTCTTTTGACTACATACCCCAAAACATCAATCCTGACACCACCATAACCTACTGGGTTGATGTCCGGAGGAGACAGTTCGACTTTGTCTAGACCAAAAACAGAATCCCAATTGGCATCACTAACCATGGTATAAGGTGAACCCGAATCAGCCAAGACAGAAAATTGTTCACCACCAATCAATACCTCACACTCAGGCATGTCCAACTTATCACCGTCCACCACTCCGTCTTCTTTGACACTGCACACAAACTTTTTCTCCACCTCAATACAACGTACAGACTGGTTCCTACTACTATGGCACACACATGCGTAATGACCCCTTTTTCCACATTTATTGCAAGTTACAGATCTTGCAAAACAATTGGGACTGTTAGTTAAGTGACTCCCACACCTAAAGCACTTAAAACCAGTCCTGTTAGGCCCGGTCTGTTCCAAATCAGAAAACTTGTATCTGGAATTAGACTGCTCCGAATCAGAAGGTTTCTTATCCTTCTCACTATGAGTCCCCTTAGATGCCCCTTTGAGATCATCCTTCTTGGGATCATCTTTCTTAACTTCATGAACAGTTTTATCATCTACAGAAACATCACTACCCTTTTCAACCCTCATCTCGCGCACCCACATGTTCGTATTCTCCATGCTTTCCACTATAGCCAAAGTTTCTTTGAGATCAGGGTTCTTAGTAAGGAGCTTCTGCTGGACCTTTACGTCGTTGGTGCATCTAACAATCTGATCCCTAACAAGAGAATCAGTGAGTTGCTCGAACTTGCAGGTACGAGCCAACGTCTTCAGAGTAGCCACATAGCTACCAATCTTCTCATGCTTACCCTGAACTCTAGAAAAGAATTTGTGGCGCTCCAAAACTACGTTAATTTTAGACCCAAAATGTTTTTCAAGCATCATAACAGACATGTCGAAAACATTGTCAGGCTCACCCTCTCCACGCCCTAGAACAATCTCATCCAAACTGTGGTAGACATGTCTACCTTCAACCCCCAGGTTGTGCAATAATGTAGCTTGCTTCCTTAAGGCTGAAAACTTTTCTCCCCCAATAGCTAACAAATATGAATCAAATAAAGGCTTCCATCTCTTCCAAGGCAAGATGGGATCACCTATATCTGAAAGAAATTGCGGTGGTTGAGACATGCTAGAAGAAGCCATATTGAAGAAAACACAAACAAATGAGTGATCTGGTAAGAAATAAAGACAATTGCAAGTAAAAATACACAATCACTGAGTTTCCACTACATAGTTCTGTAATAACAGTAGAGGAAGAATGATGCGCCAAATGTAGATGTCTGAAATAAAGAACTCCAACTTGCGCAAGTATCTGTAACATAAAAAAAAAACAGTACCTGAGACTGTAAACCAATGGAAAAAACTGAAGTTAAAATGGTGTGTGTAGGAGAGTAGGATCTGCTTCACATGGGTACCCCCACTTTTTGCTGATGCTTCACTGTTTTTCGACATTAGTCTGGCTGGGGCCCTGCTAATCAGAACCCCAGCCTAGCTGCTTCCTCTCTAAAATGGTTTCCATGTGCCTTAGGCACATCACTGATTGGGATCTGGAGTGCCCTTATAAGTCCCTAGTATATGGTATACTATGTACCAAGGGCATAGGTACCTCAGAGGCCTGCCAGGGGCTGCAGCATGTATTATGCCACCCCTGGAAGGCCATCCAAACTGACACCACAGGTCTGCTACTGCAGCCTGGGTAAGGTGGTGCATGCACCCCTTACTGTGATATAGGTTACCTATATCACTAAATACATACACACATATAAACCTATAAGTCACTCCTAAGGCAGGCCTTATCAATCCTAAAGGCAGAGTGCATGGTTCCTATGTGAGAGGGTGCCCCTGCATGAGCAGGGCCCCTCTGCAGCGTTCGGAGACCATCTCTGATGCTGTTTGTAGTGCAGCCTGACCATATACTCTTAAGCGCATTATATCCTCGCGGTAAAATGCTAACTTTGGAATGGCTGCAACTAAACATGTCGTGTTTGGTGTCAAACATCTGGGAATACTACCCCCCGCCAATCCTGGCGGCGGGGGTAGCATTCCACCCTTCTAGAGGGAAAGACATGTTAACTCTGACTAGTCCGGTAACTTCTTTCCAGAGCCCTGGCATCACAAAATGGATGCTGCTGCCACAGACATGAGTCTGGCCTCCTGCTGCTGGACGAAACTCCGGCAGGGGAGGCCTGGACAATAGGTTTCCTGTCCCAGGGAGGTGTGACCACCTCCCCAGACAGGATAATGTGTATTGGGGCTGGGCGGGAGCACTTTCGGGTGCTTTGAAGTCCTGCACTGGGGGCACATTTGGTGTCCCTGTGCATACCCCAGTTCAAACCGGATCAGGGGCTTGCAGCCCCTGCTTTGGCGCGAACTGGACAAAGGGAAAGGGGTGTAGCCACCCCTCTGCCCTGACCCACCCATAGGTGGGGCCACAGAGTAGTCCAACCCCTATCTTTAGTATAAAGATAGGAACCCAGTCCTTAGGACTTTAGATTATCCCTGGACGAAACTCTGAAACTGAATCCTGGACCTTCGACGCTCTACTCATGATTAGAGGACAGAAGAATCTCCCTTGGGGTCAAGGAGTGACTCCCCTGCTTGGCAGGCACCAAAGAAGCATCTGTCCGGTTCACATTTCTGAAGCTCCCGTCGGACGCCGAAGTCATCGCATCACCAGAGGTGGATTCTCAGACTTCCCCGAGGCTACCCTGAGTCCCCAGCAAAGCTGAGGCCCGTGGCTATCGTGGGTGACTTGAGACCGTGACCCCTGGACACCGAGCACATTTGCAAGTGCATCCTCTTCTGGGTCTCCCAAGAAGTCGTGCTTTGGGCTCCGAGTAGCCCTAGCCTCCAGCACCACCTGCACCGAAGATCACTGGCCCCCACTCCACGAGTGTCCTGTAAGCCAGATCCACGTGCGGCGTCACGAGGCTCCTTCGAGGTCACTAGCCCGTTGGCTAGTAGCCCCTAACGAAGGCCAATCCTTTTCTAACTTGGCATCCTGGTTGCTCCAGGCCTGCCCTCACTTACCCTTGCTGGGTGAGTTCCACAGACCTTGCTGGTCTGCACCATCGACGATCTACATCTTCACCGAGACTTGCCGTTGCCAAGGCTTGTTGGGTCCAATACAGTCGCCGACACCTCAGCACTCGACAGACATTGTGTACCAACCCGAATCCTGCTCCTGGTTGCCGACAACGCCTCCTGGACCTCGTGGCTGAAGAGTCAAGACGACCGTCAACGCACCTGAAGCACTCGACATCGGTGGGCATCTGTCCATTGCCTTCCTGGTCACTGGCTAGTGACCCAGACTCTGTCCCCTCTGCTTTCAGGTTCTTCAGAACTCCGATCCACTCTTGGATCCACCCGGACACTTTTCTCTTGGCCGCCAGCAGCACTTTGCAGCAGATCGCCATTCGAATCGACGACGAAACCCGACCCCGAAAGGCACCTATGCACCCGGCTTCCCTGGGTGAGGTAACACGAGTACTCCGGTGCTCCCATGGGTAGAGACTCTTCAAAGTCCTAGATCTCAAAGGGTTTTGTCCAAGTCCTCTTTTAAGTGTCCCTTTTCTCTAATTTCCCGATCACGACTTTCTCCATAGAAGTCAACGGCGTATCGCGGTTGTGTATTTACACTGCACGCGTCTCCCGTGGGTCCCCTGTGTCACTACCTTGGGTGGTTCCTTGTGGTCCAAGCACTTCTAGAGGCTCTAGGCCTAGTGTCTAGTTCAGTCGTGGTTCGCATACCACTTTATTGGTATATGGTTTGGTACGCCCCTAGGGCCCAAACGTGTATTTGTGCTATTACTGTGTTTAAATAACTTCTAACTTATGTACTTGAACTCTAGCCTCATAAAGAGACTAGAGGGGTGTGTTTAGCAATAAATACATATATTTTGAATATATACCTGGTGTGGTGCTCTTTCATTTGATCACTCAAGAGATTATAGACTGGTAAAACAAGCTGCTTTACATTCCTTCAAGACTTAGCCTGAAGGCTGCTCTCCATAGCTACCACTAGGATAGCTTTCAATAAGGTTGTCTTTAACCTATCTCCAATAAGGGGTTGTTTGGACTGGTGCAAGGTGCCCACTATAATTAGTGGACAGCATATACCAGGCCAACTTCTCACATTGGTGTGCAGCGTGTGGGATTCCAGCTTGCTATTGTTTTACCAGATAATCTCAATTGAATTGATCAACTGAAAACCACTAAAGGTACCTAAGGTACATATAATTTAAGCTTAGAATACAGTAAGTTCTACTGAACTTAGAGTTGTGTGTTAAGGGATAGCACAACCCTTTCTACAACTCAAGAGAGTTTAGTAGGCCACACTAGAGTAGGTAGTGCATACACCACACCACACTAGTAATGTCTTTAAGGGCAGGATCCAAAGAATCCTTGCAGGAAGCCATTGAGCTTCCACCCTCCAAGTATGATACACTCCCATTCTTGGAATTGAGAGCTTTATGCAACTTGAGAAAAATAAGGACAGGCCAAAGCCCCACCACCCAACACCTCAAGGAGTTGTTGGTGGCTTATGACCTTAGTAAGCCCTTGGGGACTGAAGGGGTAGGAACTGAGGGTGGGGCAGAAGAAGAGGTTGGGAATGGGGGTACCAGTACCCCCAGCCCCCCCTCTGAAACTGGCCAGGAGGGTGACAATGACCCTGACCTGGATAATCCAACCCCTCCTGAGGAAGAGGAAGAGGAGGATCAGAATGATGCCCCCTTTGCCCCCCCAGGAAGGATTGTGAGTGTGCCCAGAAGGTCTAGATCTTCTTCTCAGGAGTCTAACCACTCTGGCACCTCAATAGGGAGCTCTGTCTCATCTCATAGGAGGGAATCCTCTCATGAGAGAAGAAAGAGGCTGATTCAATATGAGGAAGCTCAGCTTGAACTCAGAAGGAAGCAAGTAGCCTTAGACAGGGAGTCCCTAGATCTCTTTAGAGAGAAAAGAAAGTTGGGACTAGAGTCCCATGGTGGAAGCCAGATCCCTAGAGATAGGGAAAGGTCCTATGACCATAGGAACCTGAGCAAGATTTTCCCTCCCTATCAGAATGGGGATGACATCCACAAGTGGATAACTGCTCTAGAGAGGGCCTGTAAGGTACAGAAGGTCCCTCAGGAGCAGTGGGAAGCAATCTTGTGGCTCTCCTTTGCTGACAAAGGTAGAGATAAGCTCCTCACTGTTAGAGAGGAGGATGCTGATAATTACAAGGTCTTGAAGAGTGCTCTTATTGATGGGTTTGGCCTAACCACTGAACAGTACAGGTTGAAGTTCAGAGATACCCAAAAAGCACAGACTCAAGACTGGGTAGACTATGTGGATTGTTCTGCCAAGGCTCTGGAAGGCTGGTTGATGGGCAGTAAGGTGTGTGACTTCTCAGGATTGTACAATCTGATAATGAGGGAGCAGATTCTTAATAACTGTCAAAATCAGCTGTTGCATCAATACCTGGTAGACTCTGATCTGACCTCTCCCCAAGAATTGGGAAAGAAGGCAGACAAATGGGTCAGAACCAGGGTGAAGCAGAAGGTACAGAACCAAGGTGGGGAAACCAAGAAGCAAGATGCTAAGAACTCTGACAAGGGTGGGGAGAAGGGTAAAGATCAAAAATCTTCTTCTGGTGGGGATTCCCAGTCTACCAAAGGGAAAGGCCAAAGAAAACCATGGTGCAAGGTCTGTAAGCAAAAGACCCACTGGACCAGTGATTGCACCAAGTCCAAAGACTCCAGTCCAGCACCCACCAATGCCCCTAAGGCACCTGTTCCCCCTAGTACAGTTGGTGGGAGTGCTCCAGCCCAGGGTTTAGTAGGGTTCACCCTGGGAACTGAGTTGGGCTCTGACCTAGTCAGAGAACTGACTCAGGCTGTGTTAGTCTGTGATGGAGGCATGGATGTGACCTCCACTGTGAGTCCCAGAAATCTGGGCAAGTACAGACAACAGCCTTTAATCAATGGACGTGAGGCTTTGGCATTTAGGGACACAGGGGCAAGTGTCACAATGGTGACACAAGACCTTGTGAATCCTGAGCAAGTTATACTTGGTGAGATGTACCAAGTGACCAATGCTAGCAATGTCAGAACAGACCATACTCTGGCAGTTGTTAACTTCTCCTGGGGAGGGGTAACTGGCCTTAAGAAGGTTGTGGTAAGTGCAAACCTACCAGTCAAATGCTTGCTTGGCAATGACTTAGAGACTTCTGCTTGGGCAGAAGTGGAGCTCAGGACCCATGCAGAAATGCTGGGGATCCCTGCAGATGTGTTTGCTGTGACCAGGTCACAAGCCAAAATGTCTAGCACTGAACAGGCCTTGGATTCTGGAAGAATGGACCAAGTGCCTCCCAAGAGGAGGAGTAGTAGGGTTAAGGCAGTGCCTTCCCCTTGGCTCAGGAGGAAGATCAGTCCCTTGAGGGGATGATCTCAGCCCTGAAGAAGGAACTGTCCCAGAGGAACTTGAACCTGACCAGGTTGAGTTCTTGGGGACAGGGGGACCTTCTAGGGCAGATCTGAGCCAGGAGCAGCAGAGCTGCCCCTCCCTTGAACCCCTCAGACAGCAAGCTGCTGCTGAGGCTGCTGGGAAAGCTAGTGGTCCCCATACAGTGTATTGGGATGATGGACTCCTGTACTCAGAGAGTAGAGACCCCAAGCCTGGTGCTACCAGGAGGTTGGTAATACCTCTGAAGTTCAGGGGCTTCCTATTGACCCTAGCCCATGATATTCCCTTAGCAGGTCACCTGGGCCAGAACAAGACTTGGGACAGAATTGTCCCTCACTTTCACTGGCCCCACATGTCTGAAGACAGTAAGGAGTTTTGTCGCTCCTGTGTAACCTGCCAAGCCAGTGGCAAGGCAGGTGGCACTACAAAGGCCCCCTGATACCACTACCTGTGGTGGGGGTGCCCTTTGAAAGGGTAGGGATTGACATTGTTGGTCCCATGGATCCCCAAACAGCCTCTGGGCACAGGTTTATCCTGGTGGTAGTGGATCATGCCACCAGGTACCCAGAAGCTATTCCCCTCAGGACCACTACAGCACCTGTGGTGGCAAGGGCCCTCCTGCGAATTTTCTCAAGAGTGGGCTTTCCTAAGGAGGTAGTCTCAGACAGGGGTGCTAACTTCATGTCTGGGTACTTAAAAGCAATGTGGAAGGAGTGTGGAGTGACTTATAAGTTCACCACACCCTATCACCCACAATGCAATGGTTTAGTTGAGAGATTCAACAAAACCTTGAAGGGCATGATTAAAGGGCTCCCAGAAAAGCTTAGGCGTAGATGGGACATACTCTTGCCCTGCCTTTTATTCGCATATAGGGAGGTGCCTCAGAAGGGGTTGGGTACAGCCCTTTTGAACTTCTTTTTGGCCACCCTGTGAGGGGTCCACTGTGCTTGGTGAAGGAAGGATGGGAGTTACCTCTCAAGCCCCCAAAGCAAGATATAGTGGACTATGTACTTGGTCTCCGCTCCAGGATGGCTGAGTACATGAAAAAGGCAACCAAAAACCTTGAGGCTAGCCAGGAACTTCAAAAGGCCTGGCATGACCAAAAGGCTGTTCTGACTGTTTACCAGCCAGGACAGAGGGTGTGGGTGTTGGAGCCAGTGGCCCCAGCAGCTCTCCAAGATAAATGGAGTGGACCCCACACTATTGTTGAGCAGAAGGGTGAGGTCACTTACTTAGTGGACCTAGGAACACCCAGGAGTCCCCACAGGGTTCTCCATGTCAACAGGTTAAAACCATATGTGGACAGGGCAGACATGGGCTTGCTCATGGCTACTGATGAAGGGCAGGAGGAAGAGAGTGACCCACTCCCTGACCTGCTCTCACAGAACCCTGACGATGGGTCAGTTGATGGTGTAGCCTTGGCAGGCAGCCTCACTACCCAGCAACAAACTGATTGCAGGCAAGTCCTCAATCAGTTTAGACATATGTTTTCACTGACACCCAGTCAGACCACCTGGTGCACTCATGAAGTGGACACTGGGGACAGTCTGCCTATTAAAAACAAGATTTATAGGCAACCTGACCATGTCAGGGACTGTATCAGGACTGAAGTCCAGAAAATGTTGGATTTGGGAGTTATTGAACCCTCAGATAGCGCTTGGGCTAGTCCAGTGGTCCTTGTACCAAAACCTCACACCAGTGGTGGAAAAAGAGAGATGAGGTTTTGTGTGGACTACCGGGGTCTCAATGCAGTCACTAGGACTGATGCCCATCCAATACCCAGGGCAGATGAGCTCATAGATACTTTGGCCTCTGCCAAATATCTCAGCACATTTGACCTAACAGCTGGCTACTGGCAGATCAGACTAGCTGATGCTGCAAAGCCCAAAACAGCATTCTCAACCCCTAGTGGGCATTATCAATTTGTGGTAATGCCCTTTGGTCTGAAGAATGCACCTGCCACTTTCCAGAGGTTGGTGAATACAGTTCTCACAGGTCTGGAAGCCTATAGTGCAGCATATCTAGATGATATTGCTGTCTTTAGCTCCACCTGGGAGGATCACCTGGTCCACCTCAGGAATGTTTTACAGGCCCTGCAAAAGGCAGGCCTGACTATCAAGGCCACTAAGTGCCAGATAGGGCAGAGTCAGGTTGTGTACCTGGGCCACCTTGTGGGTGGAGGCCAGGTTCAACCTTTGCAGAGCAAGATCCAGACCATCATGGACTGGACTGCTCCCACTACCCAGACTCAGGTGAGAGCCTTCTTAGGCCTGACTGGGTACTATAGGAGATTTGTCAAGGGGTATGGATCAATAGTGACACCCCTGAATGACTTAACTTCTAAGAAAATGCCCAAAAAGGTTCAGTGGACAGTTAGCTGTCAAAAGGCATTTGATGACCTGAAGCAGGCCATGTGCACTGCTCCAATTCTGCAGAGTCCTGATTACTCCAAGAAGTTCATTGTTCAAACTGATGCATCTGAATTGGGGGTAGGGGCTGTACTGTCACAATTGAATGAAGAAGGTCAGGATCAGCCAGTAGCTTTCATTAGCAGAAGGCTGACCCCTAGAGAGAAACGTTGGTCAGCCATAGAGAGGGAGGCCTTTGCTGTGGTCTGGGCTCTGAAGAAGTTGAGGCCATACTTGTTTGGTACACACTTCCTGGTTCAGACAGACCATAAGCCCCTCTTATGGCTAAAACAAATGAAGGGTGAAAACCCCAAACTGCTTAGGTGGTCCATTTCCCTACAGGGGATGGACTTTACAGTGGAACATAGGCCTGGGAGTAACCATGCGAATGCAGATGGACTCTCTAGGTATTTCCACTTAAAACATGAAGACTTAACTGGGCAAGGTTAGTTTAATGTCCCTACGTTTGGGGGGGTTGTGTAGGAGAGTAGGATCTGCTTCACATGGGTACCCCCACTTTTTGCTGATGCTTCACTGTTTTTCGATATTAGTCTGGCTGGGGCCCTGCTAATCAGAACCCCAGCCTAGCTGCTTCCTCTCTAAAATGGTTTCCATGTGCCTTAGGCACATCACTGATTGGGATCTGGAGTGCCCTTATAAGTCCCTAGTATATGGTATACTATGTACCAAGGGCATAGGTACCTCAGAGGCCTGCCAGGGGCTGCAGCATGTATTATGCCACCCCTGGAAGGCCATCCAAACTGACACCACAGGTCTGCTACTGCAGCCTGGGTAAGGTGGTGCATGCACCCCTTACTGTGATATAGGTTACCTATATCACTAAATACATACACACATATAAACCTATAAGTCACTCCTAAGGCAGGCCTTATCAATCCTAAAGGCAGAGTGCATGGTTCCTATGTGAGAGGGTGCCCCTGCATGAGCAGGGCCCCTCTGCAGCGTTCGGAGACCCTCTCTGATGCTGTTTGTAGTGCAGCCTGACCATATACTCTTAAGCGCATTATATCCTTGCGGTAAAATGCTAACTTTGGAATGGCTGCACCTAAACATGTCGTGTTTGGTGTCAAACATCTTGGAATACTACCCCCCGCCAATCCTGGCGGCGGGGGTAGCATTCCACCCTTCTAGAGGGAAAGACATGTTAACTCTGACTAGTCCGGTAACTTCTTTCCAGAGCCCTGGCATCACAAAATGGATGCTGCTGCCACAGACACGAGTCTGGCCTCCTGCTGCTGGACGAAACTCCGGCAGGGGAGGCCTGGACAATAGGTTTCCTGTCCCAGGGAGGTGTGACCACCTCCCCAGACAGGATAATGTGTATTGGGGCTGGGCGGGAGCACTTTCGGGTGCTTTGAAGTCCTGCACTGGGGGCACATTTGGTGTCCCTGTGCATACCCCAGTTCAAACCGGATCAGGGGCTTGCAGCCCCTGCTTTGGCACGAACTGGACAAAGGGAAAGGGGTGTAGCCACCCCTCTGCCCTGACCCACCCATAGGTGGGGCCACAGAGTAGTCCAACCCCTATCTTTAGTATAAAGATAGGAACCCAGTCCTTAGGACTTTAGATTATCCCTGGACGAAACTCTGAAACTGAATCCTGGACCTTCGACGCTCTACTCACGATTAGAGGACAGAAGAATCTCCCTTGGGGTCAAGGAGTGACTCCCCTGCTTGGCAGGCACCAAAGAAGCATCTGTCCGGTTCGCATTTCTGAAGCTCCCGTCGGACGCCGAAGTCATCGCATCACCAGAGGTGGATTCTCAGACTTCCCCGAGGCTACCCTGAGTCCCCAGCAAAGCTGAGGCCCATGGCTATCGTGGGTGACTTGAGACCGTGACCCCTGGACACCGAGCACATTTGCAAGTGCATCCTCTTCTGGGTCTCCCAAGAAGTCGTGCTTTGGGCTCCGAGTAGCCCTAGCCTCCAGCACCACCTGCACTGAAGATCACTGGCCCCCACTCCACGAGTGTCCTGTAAACCAGATCCACGTGCGGCGTCACAAGGCTCCTTCGCGGTCACTAGCCCGTTGGCTAGTAGCTCCTAACGAAGGCCAATCCTTTTCTAACTTGGCATCCTGGTTGCTCCAGGCCTGCCCTCACTTACCCTCGCTGGGTGAGTTCCACAGACCTTGCTGGTCTGCATCATCGACGATCTACATCTTCACCGAGACTTGCCGTTGCCAAGGCTTGTTGGGTCCAATCCGGTCGCCGACACCTCAGCACTCGACAGACATTGTGTACCAGCCCGAATCCTGCTCCTGGTCACCGACAACGCCTCCTGGACCTCGTGGCTGAAGAGTCAAGACGACCGTCAACGCACCTGAAGCACTCGACATCGGTGGGCATCTGTCCATCGCCTTCCTGGTCACTGGCTAGTGACCCAGACTCTGTCCCCTCTGCTTTCAGGTTCTTCAGAACTCCGATCCACTCTTGGATCCACCCGGACACTTTTCTCTTGGCCGCCAGCAGCACTTTGCAGCAGATCGCCATTCGAATCGACGACGAAACCCGACCCCGAAAGGCACCTATGCACCCGGCTTCCCTGGGTGAGGTAACACGAGTACTCCGGTGCTCCCGTGGGTAGAGACTCTTCAAAGTCCTAGATCTCAAAGGGTTTTGTCCAAGTCCTCTTTTAAGTGTCCCTTTTCTCTAATTTCCCGATCACGACTTTCTCCATAGAAGTCAACGGCGTATCGCGGTTGTGTATTTACACTGCACGCGTCTCCCGTGGGTCCCCTGTGTCACTACCTTGGGTGGTTCCTTGTGGTCCAAACACTTCTAGAGGCTCTAGGCCTAGTGTCTAGTTCAGTCGTGGTTCGCATACCACTTTATTGGTATATGGTTTGGTACGCCCCTAGGGCCCAAACGTGTATTTGTGCTATTACTGTGTTTAAATAACTTCTAACTTATGTACTTCGAACTCTAGCCTCATAAAGAGACTAGAGGGGTGTGTTTAGCAATAAATACATATATTTTGAATATATACCTGGTGTGGTGCTCTTTCATTTGATCACTCAAGAGATTATAGACTGGTAAAACAAGCTGCTTTACATTCCTTCAAGACTTAGCCTGAAGGCTGCTCTCCATAGCTACCACTAGGATAGCTTTCAATAAGGTTGTCTTTAACCTATCTCCAATAAGGGGTTGTTTGGACTGGTGCAAGGTGCCCACTATAATTAGTGGACAGCATATACCAGGCCAACTTCTCACAGTGTGCGCATCACCGAACAAGCACAAACTTGTGAATAATACGTGTGACTAATGTGTACAAGATTCCAAGGAAAGTGAGCGCATTACTGACACGCTGTAGAGAAAAGTTGCTCCAGCACTGTTGAACTCGTGACACAAACTGTAGTGGAAGCAAAGTGTGCGCGTCACTGACACGCAAAGGAAACAAAGATCTTGCTGGTGAGAACGGAATTTAAAAGCATCCCAATGCTGTGATTCTTGTACTGGAAACGTGGTTGGCAAAAACAAGCTGTGTTATGTAGTCAAAACATGGAGGCGCGTTGTCAGCGTCGCACCGGGTGGCTCACGGCACATAAGTGCAGTGCGGCGTCAATGAGCAGGTCGTGACCTGGACGTCATAAAGATCTGTTGCTAGCAACGTGGAGATCCCTCGAAGAATCGGATTCCACCTCCAGAAGGCAATGAGGTAAAGAATCTTTTGTGCGTGCGAGTAAAGTTTGAAAAATGCAAAGACAGTTTAGCTGGAACCGGCAGATCTCTGGATCGAGCTGTTTATGATCCAAAAGATAGCAGCAGTACAAGTTTGAGAGAAGCACTCTCCACTGTCAAAACGAAACGTAGGGCAAACCTTCACAAATAAGTAAACGCACTCCAGAACTACTCGATTGAAGAAACAGCTTTAGATGAAATAGTCCTAATACGTAGTTAAGAAACGTGCAGAGTACAATGTCCACGTGGAGATTTTGCCAATAATTAAATCTTTGTATACTAAAACAGTTGCACAGGTAGCGCAGGGATCACGTAAAGGTTTTGCCAACTATTAAATCTTGAACACCAGGCTAAGTTGCACAGGTGGCGCAGGCAAACTTTAATTTAAAGGGGAAACTTTCCAGAAGGCATGAACTGAACTCAGATAAGTAAATCAATCCAAGGTTAAATAGTACCTGAATCTCCGTAGTCCAAGGAGATTTCAATTTTGAAGCGATTTAACGCTGCAGTAGAGAAAATGGGTTCGATGGGGAAACTGGTGGTCATCAAATCCTGTCCCCACGCAGGTACAACTCGTCGCCAGTGTAAAGAAGTCCAGGAAGCGCTCTGTAAGCTTTAAGTTGTTTAAAAAGAAATACATGTTAATGACCACCAGCTCAGGCAGCAGCTAACATCCAACTGCCAGAGATCCAGTCACAGAAACAGAACATTCTGTTGTCAAGCAATGACACATGGAATGTAGAGACACAGCCCAGCAACAGGGATAGAAAGGAAAGAAGGGCAAGGCAAGGGGATGTGGAAGAAAAGGAAAGAGGGAGGTAAACAGACCACAACAAGTCTCCTTAGAGGTGGGTCTATTGCAGAAACGCCACTGCTATTCCCTACCTCCGGAGGTATGTGTGCACCCTGTTACATTTTGCTGAACTGTTCAGACCCCGCATATTCCATGTTATTAACTTATACCTAGTTACCAGACCTTCCATAGGTACGCAGTACATGGCGACCAGTTCATAAGTAAAGGAGGGGTATTACCATACTCTATGATCCCTAACCATGGAAGCTTCCCTATTCATCTTATCCAATCTTAACATTGTAATCTTAGAGAAACAATGCATAATCAAGAATAACAAAACCTCTCTTCCCAACCCCACCCGCGGGCAGTAGCCACAAATCCCTCCTGGCTCAACAAATGATCAAGAGGGCAATCAACCCCGGCCCAGCTTCCCTCTCGCACCAGCCTACCCCAACTAAAGTACTAGAAAATTACAAAGTGTAGTTTCTGATGAGGAAACCAGATCCAACGCCAGTCGTGAGCTCCCAACGAGAGCTCAGCAATCCGCGTTGGCCTAGCTCCCAGACAGTCTCAGCCTAGGAATTTAAAATACACAACTGTTCCTATACCAAAGTAGTCATTGTTTGTTTCTGTAAATGAAAGAGAGTGAGCACGAGGCAGTCTCACCTAAGGACATGGTCAGTCCCCTACCTGTGGTGTTTCCTTAATACCAGGGCCACAGTACATGCATTAGTTACCAGGGGGCCGCTCATCATGTTGCAGTTCCATCGCTCTGGGTCTCCTAGACTAGGCACTCTGGGGTGAAGGGATTCTGTGTCTCTAAGGGTTCCATTTCAGCCTGCAGTGTGCCGTTCGAGCAGACCAGGATACGCTCCCCTCTCTGTTCAGCAGTTTCCCAAGTCCTTCAAAGATGCTGTTCATTTTTAGTTGGAGCATCATGGGCTGCAGCGCCTTTGTTAAACCAGCAGACATTTTTGCGGAGATCTTGGACTTTCCATGTGTAGTCAGGGAAGATTTGTATAATTCTGTCTCCATAGCATGGGAGGCTGTGGGCTCGTACATGCTGAAGGATTGCGTCACTATCCCTATAATTGAACATGCAGGCTATGAGCGCCCTGGGCGGCACCACAGGGCCAGGTGCAGGCCCCAGCGCCCGATAGGCTCATTCTATAGAAAAGAATTTAGAGAGACGTTTGTGTTTGAGAGCAGTGGCTATCCATTCTTGAAGGAAAAACTCTGCAGAGGGGCCCTCTTTTCATTCAGGAAATCTGAGAAATCGCGGGTTATTTCATCAGGAGTGCCCTTCAGCATCCTCAAGACGATCTTCCATTTGTGTCACGCTGCACTTTAGCCCTGCTACCGTCACCTGCAGGTCTTGGACATTTTTTCGGAGGGTGACCATTTCCTCTTCAGTATTCGTGACCCTCTCAACCACTTTACAAAAATCTAGTCTCAGGTGATTAATGTCCATGGCCATAATGTCCATTTTGGTCTCCAACACCACACGGGAGCCCCAAATAGCCTCCAGGATTTCTGCAATGCCCTGTGGTTGTTCTCTGTGTTCCAGAGTTGTCTGGCCCCCTTGTCCCAGCTCATGAGGACCCGGGCCAGGTACAGTGTACTGTACTATTTTGTTGGACTGTGCTCCCTTGTGGGGCTTGTCTTTCACCATGATAAGGCTTGCTCCAGGGCGTGGCGTCACAGAAAATATATTCCGGCCAGGTGTCCGCCAATGGGGCCAATCTTCAGCTTCACTTGCACCTTCTCATGATGTCGCTTTCAGAAGAGCAGTACCCATTACTTCTCCCGATCCCACCTTCATAATTTATTATTACTTCTCAGCCAGGCTCCCAAGGTGTTAATGTCCTCTGGCTTTCTACACAGTCCCTCCCGATGTGGCACAGGCTTCCAGCCCCAATGAGGCCCCCAGCCCCACCACACCAGCGGTGGTAGACATTTTGAGTGTGTCCCAAAGGACAGAGGGGAGCGTTCCCCCTCTGTGGTGCATATCAGCCAATAGGCAGCAGGCCTGAGGGTACAAAGTTCTTGTTTTCCTTGTAAGCAGGCCCAAGCAGCCCCTTCGTTCACCAGCCTCTTATGGTCAGTAGTGCTTCTCCTCCCAAGCCACTACGGGTGTAGTCTCCAATCAGGCACCAGCCCAATTTCCTCCTAGTCAGGCCCACACTACACCACTGGACAAGGTTCTTCTGTGGCTCACGATATCGGCCACTGGTTTATCACTACATTGGGTGCCTCCACAGACCCGACCGGTGCATCAATGAATGTGTTCTTGGCCAGAGCGGAAGCCCAGGTGTGCAGTTCAGGGCAAATGTCAATATTTTAATAGAGTCTCCCCAAAGCTCACAGTCGCCGCTCTTACCTCACTCAAGCTTCAGCAACTCCCCACAGCTTCTCGGGCTGCCAGGTTTTCTCCCTTCCATCAGAGGTGTTTCTGGTCTCCACTCCTCACTGCAGTCCCTCCAGACGGCCGCCGACGTACTGTGTACCATATGCACACTCCGAATTCTGTGCTGGGCCCACCCTTATAGCAAAAGTTGTCTATCCACAGGGCAGCGTCTCAAGCAACAGGAGGGGGCAATCAGTCGCCGTCATTAGAAGCTGTACACCACATGTACGTGTGTCGCCTTAGCACTTCTCCTCCCCTGGTCCCATCTTAGTCACCGCTGGCTGCGTCTGCCTAAACGGGTTACCAGATCTCACGTCCGGTCGCCAGCTTCTCAGTAGGTTGACTTTAGCCTGACTGAGGGGGTTCAGCCCATGCCTTAGTGTTCAAATACTGTAATGTCTTTGTGGGTTGTATCTGTAGGCAGCGCAGCCTCTGCCACTTATGTTTTATGCGCAGGGCTCCCGGTTTCGCCGCAGCGTGATGTACTTTGCCTCACTCCTCGTTGACAAACTGGGGGTCCCTGTCTTGGACTGTTGCCGAAATCAGGTAGCTCATACGCTGCCAGACTCTCGCATGTGAAGGGAAGTGTCCTGGTCACAGCCGGAGTGCCTCGCAGCCACGGGCCTCAACAATTCTTCACATGCGGAGCTGCCGTTTTGCTCAGCGGCCCCTGGCTGTAGTCCCGGCACACCTCCAGTGGCCCACACCAGAAGGGTCACTCAACGCATAGGGACACGCCCCAAGGGCAGCAGCTGTGTCCCTCTTCACAGCCCGCCACCCAGCGGTGTGCCTCCCGGGCGCTCAGGTCCCTCAGCATGCAGGAGCCCCACTCCGTATCAGGTGGCACCGGAGAGGAGCCGAGTCAGATGCCCTGCACTGTCTGCTTGTGCCGTGTGGGGACCTCTCCAAGGGCCTTGAAACAACCTCACTGCCTCTATATGCTCATACCCTCCATTGTATGGGTGCAGGGTCTTGGCTGCCTTAGGATGTGGAAGGATTATGTTCTTCCAGCCAGGAGCTCCAACAGGGCACATCTAGTCGGCCATCTTGCTTGGCCATGCCAAATTTGTCAAGTCTTGTAGTAAATTTGTGTACAGGTGAGTAAAAGGAGTACTCAGTGAGTCAATATATGCCTTCCTCCCCAATTAGATAACCAGTCTGTCATTGCTACTCCAGTACTAGCACTTGCAGTGTTTGGCAACAGAGGATAAGATTGATCCAATCTTACATCCGTGATACAGTTAAGATCCCATCCTCACAGCACTGTCAGTTTCTTTTGAGCACCTAAGAGACTTTTTTTTAGTAGTTTAGCATTATGAAGGTTAAGGAACCCATTAATATTTCAGGACATGAACTATACCTTATCCATCATTATTGCTCCCTAGCTGGACAGCATGTAGATGCTGGATACCACCAAGGACCATTTTTTGTTTTTACCGTTACTGTCCCCCATATAGTGGAAAGCTGTCCTTTGTGAAAACCAGCTTAATAACCCAGAATGGGACTACTCAATACCCTGCTTTTATCAATTTAAGGGACCCTGTCCCTGGGCATCTTTGAGTACCAGCTAATCAGCTTACCCAAGGCCATGTAAGGTATAGATCTTGTTCAAAAACATTATTAAAAGAAAGGAATGGAATGTCATATGGACTGTTGCACTGGCATTCAGTATGAATCGGCCTCTATAGAAGGGCTGGATTTCTGCCCCCAGATAAAAAAAATAATAATCCTTTGACAGAGTAGCTTTCCAAAGACTGTACTTCACAGCTTGAACAAACTCAGTAGCTTTCACAATGTTCAGGATTACTAGGTTATGCCTTTTTGATTAGTTGTCTATATGTTTTAATCTACCTTCAAATACCTGTTCAGGTGTCTGTGCATGCAGGGTAGGGTTTGGTATTCCAACCTACTTGTGCTGAAAAGGGCCTTTTTTAAACACGTTGTACTAGTTAAGAGATCTTCCATTTTCACAGCCAAGTCATTACATGACTGCTGAATTGTAGCTTGACGTGCTCCTTATGTCTCCTATTTTCCCAGCAATTCTTCACTCAAAGCTATGGATGTGCCTATAATTGCCTCTCAAAGGGGCACATGCATCAAGCTAGGCAATTGCGATTCCTTAATAGCTATTATTAAGGAATCGCTATTAAGGAATCGCAATTGCCTATGCATGTAGAAATCGCTCAATAAATAGCGATTCCTAAACATTCCTTAATTGCTACTCGCAAATTGCGAGTCGCAATTAAGGAATACCTACCCATTCATTCCTATGGGCCAGGAGGCCCATAGGAATGAATGGGAAGATATTCACTATTAGCGATTCGCTATTAAAGAATGGCTAATAGCGGGAGCTATTTCAAGGGTGCCAGGGTGTCAAAAGGACACCCTGTTGCACCCCTGAAATCTGCATATGAGTACTTCTTGCACACACACATGCCCCAAGGGCATGTGTGTGTGTAAAATGGAAGTTTGAAAAATGAACTTTAGTGCATTTTTCAAAGTTTTTGCAAATTACCATGCAGTTTAACTTTATGGTAATTTGCTCCCCTATTAGCGAAATCGCAAATTTTTTAACTTTAATGCATTGCATTTAAGGAATCTCAATTTGTGATTCCTTAAATGCAATTGCAATTTAAGGAATAGCAATTTTGCGATTCCTTAAATTGCGATTTCTGCATTTGGGATGATGCATCCCAAATGCAGAAATACTAGTCGTAACGGGGCAGATTCTGAGAATCTGCCCGTTTGCGACCAGTATTTCGGTTGATGCATGTGCCAGCTAGTTTGTAACTGTACTGAAATCTGTCCCTTCTATTGAAATCTTTTTTTCACCTATGCATATCAGCAATATTGAAAGCTGTTTTGTATTCACTAGCAGAGGGTTAATATTGAGTTTTTTCAGATGCATCATGAACTTCTTCCCTCTCAGTACTGGCCAGACATGCAGATGTGTTGGCCAAGGATCCACGTTAGGGCCATGTGAGCATTTTTTGGAGCATTATCCGGGTGTGTTAGTTTCTACAATGAAGTTAGCATTGAGATAGATTAAGGATGGGGCAAAGTTTTAACCCCGTCTCCATTCCGCGCTGAGGTGTTGCGATACTTGAGAGGTAATATCTCTTGTGGCAGGGTGTGCTGATGGTGGTGGTACAACGATCATATGTCCAGTAATAGTTATCCCCTTGTCTCCCAATGTGAAAAACCTGAGGAACTGTGATGCGATTCACATACACAGATTTAGGATTGATTTCCTTAGGAGAGATCGCACAGTTTGATTTAAATTCAAAGTGTTGTTTGTTGTTTTCCTGGAGAGTTGAGGGTCTATTGGTGAGAATAATTCCATCTTTTGCAGGTTTGTAGCTTGATCAGTAATATTGGGGGGGTGTAAGCTTCAGATTTCCCAACAATCAGGCTGGCATATCTTGTTAAAATACATTACGAACAGCAGGATACGAGGGAGGCTTAAGAGGCAGTGGAAAGAGAGAGGAGTGCAGATTGTTAGTGGTGCTTAAAACACAATGGGGCATATTCTCAAGAACGTGTGATAACCACCGCAAGTTTAGCTTAACGCAACTTTGCACATCGCAGTCTATCGTGGGAAAACAACGCCGTGTTAACGTAGTATTCCCAACCTGGCGGCACCATGCGATAGCCCCACAATAACGTGTCAAATGACCGCGTTAAAATTAACGCGACACCGCAAAAATGCGAAACACGAATGCGAATAAAGTTGCGATGAGGCCAACCGCGATACAAAAGTCAGCGATGACCAGCGACAGGCCTGCAATCCCCACGCGTCATGCGGGAAAATGCACTATAAAAGCTGAACAAGAAAAACACACCATAAACAAAATAAACTGCGTAGCAACATGAAGGCACCCGGAACGAGTGCCCAGGTCAACGCGAACCCCACAAGCCCCACAGACCACCAGCAAGGAACCTCGGGGTCGGGGAAGGCCAAGGAGAAGAGGAAGAGGAAGATGGGGTACAGTCCGCATGACAACCGGATCGTCGTCACGGAGGTGACAGAGCACCAACAACAACTGTCCGTCACCTCCACCGTGTCATTGGCAACACAGACGGAAAAATGGCATTCCATTGTGAATGCAGCCGGAGTGTCGAGGAGGCAAAGATGCGCTGGCACGATGTGAAAAGCCAAACCAAGCAGAAACCCGCTGCCAACAGGAAGGCAGCAACGGTGAATGGAGGTGGGAATCCTGCGCCACAGGAGGAGCTGGAGCAAATGGCGGCCACAGTCATCAGTGTGGAGACGGTGCAAGGAGTCGGGAGTCCGGACACTGCTCGACATGACCTGACACAACAGCAACAGGGTGAGTAACGAACAGGGACTGTGGGGACGGGCACAATGGCACACATGCACAATGACGTGTAGCACACCGCACACCCACAATGACCCTGGGTCATGTCCCTGATCCCCGTGGCACACTGCAGCACACATACAAACATCAAGTAGGCCCCCGTCCACCATGTGCCCAAAGGGGTCCCACCCCACACATCACCAATTACACAACACACACATGCACCCGTGCGAAACACAGCAAAGATGCGTATGTGAGAGCCACACTGACAATGCAAGTGACACCACATGACGAGCAGCTTGGCTGGAGTACAATCACCATGACACTGTGCACGCCACGAGACTGAGGTGGCTGAGTGTGGACCACATCCGGAAAGGAGCAGGTCACACTCTGACACATCAACCTGCACAAACAACCACTGACGTCAACAACACATCTGCAGACAAACAATGCACAAGAGTACAAAAACCGTCCAAGAGCACAAATGTCCCAAGTCGCCAACATCACAGCACCTCAAAAGCTCAAAAGCCAAAGGCACACCGCCTCCAAGGGATAAGGGGCAGCAAAATCACAGCTGCAGGTGCGACTCCCACACAATGCAGCACACACACATAGCAATGACAGCACACCCACATGGATGACAATGTGCTACACAGTCCAACACCTACACTGCAGAACAGAGGACACAACTGGGTCCGCCTGTGCGTAGAAAATAGCCAATCACATCTGACATAGCAGGAAACTGTGAGATGCAAATGTACGTGTACAACCTCACCTACGTCATGTAGTCCAAATGTCCACTGTCCCGCATCAAATAGACCGCCCCTCCCAAACAGTCACAATGTACATTCTCATGCAGTCTGTATGTAAACTTGAACAATGCCGCAACATGCATGCCAACACAATGTCAACAAGCATCTCCCCTTCACATTGCAGAGGGACAAACAACACCTCCAGCAGAGCAGACCAGACAACTCTACAGTGATGCTGAAGAGGACCTCCACACTTCCGACACCGGCGCCCCACAACAGGCCATGGACATCTTAGGCAATCGACCTCCAGGAGCAGGGCAGCACCGCTGCATCGAGGATACCCCACCCCCTGCACAGACAACACAGCTGGACACACCCACCACCCTGACTGGCTCCCAGCAGCCCACCGAAGCACACATCGCATTCCAAGGCCAGGTGTCAGACTGCCAGAAGGGGGTGGCCGAACATGTGCAGGTGGGGTACTACCTCATGGAAGCCGAACTAGATCACATACGTGGGTGTCTAAGTCCCATCAGGGACCACCTACACTCCCCAACGGAGACCCACACTGCGACAGAGACACATGCCTTTGCACATTTCCAGTACTGAACCACACCCAGAGCCACAGGATAATCATCCACACCCCCATGCTGGACGGGCGTACGACGGCCCAGGTCACTCCTCTTACGTATTGAGTGGGGGACGACAAAGCTACATGTGCAATGTTCCACCGGCTGCCTGCGGTGACATGGCTGCGTCCTCTGTACACGGCACAATGTAATGTTGTAGGGCCCGGGGCACAAATACATACATCATGAGCACACGGACACACTCAGATAGTTTGTTGAACTGGCTACGGGCACGTGCGCTCGACACCTTTATTGGCATGGTCACATGTACAGTGACGCATGTGCTGGATGTGTGTGGGGTGAGTGTAAGCCAGCGCTCATGGAGTCGTTGGTGCTGGCAACAACTTGAACAGTGATCACAATTAAAGCGGAAACAGAAAACACCAGCATAACAGAAACAACTGTGAAGCATCATGTTGGTAGCCGGAGAAAGTACAGTGTTCACCCAACATGCAAGCAGAATGAACCATGCTTTGTGGTGCACTGAGTTAGTGGCACCTGAAGAGCTGAGCAGGGAACAAGCTGATGATGGCATCCAGGACAGGTGTGAGGAACTTGGATGGGGCTGGCTGTGTGACTCCTCCGACTCTTGCGGTTGTTGGTTGGGAGGTACCAGAGGCCAACAGGTGCAGCACAGCCAGCAGCTTTGTCTGCGGGGGGATGTTGGTTGTCCGCTGTGTTGGTACCGTCAGCCTGTGGGCAATGATGTTCAGGATGCGGAGGATGGTTGTCCTTTTGAGCCTGTAGTGGGTATTAACGTTGTCTGGTGTTAGGTCTGTGAGGCTGGTGCATTTCCTGAAGGTCCGCTGTCTTTGTCTGCGCTGCCTCTGTGGTGGTCCAGGGGGGGAATGGGGGGGGGTCAGGAGGGGGGGTGGCGGTCCTGGGGGTGGTGGCAGTGGGTGTTGTTGCCCTCTCGGGGCTCCGGGATGCATGGTGATTGGCTCCATGGCATCTGTTCTTCATGTGTGGCTCTGGGCTGGGCTCCCTTTGATGGTGCAGGTTGTCGTCCGACTTTACACCAGGTCGGAGCAGGTGCTAATTTCCTGCTGCTAATGCGCCTTATCACCTGTTTTGTGGTCTTACCGCCGATGTGGCTGGTCGTTGAGAATGTTGAGGTGTGGTGTTGTCGCAGATTTTTGCTCGGGAACAGTTAACTGGTGGTATCGGCTGTTAGCACCAGCTTGTGAATGGGGCGATAAATTTATCGCGAATTTGGCTGCGATAAAGTGCCGATAACTCGGCGATAGCTCCTTGAGAATATGCCCCAATGGTTTTCAAACTAACCAAGTTTTAAGGCAGAGACAAGAGGGAAAGAAAGTGTGTGTGCGCGTGTGTGTGTGTGTGTGTGTGTTTTTCTGTCAGTTTGGGCATGTAAAAATCAGGGCGAAATCAAACAGATACCTCACCATGGAAAGTGGGGATGTTCCTTGCATAAACAATAAAGAGTGCCTGCATAGATGGGTGCTTGCTTTATGCTTGAAGTTTCTAATACCCCAAAGAATTAACCCTCATTGGATATAAATGCAGTTGAACATGGCCATTGGCTTGCAGAATGTGGAAAACCAGGGTGCCCTAAATAGACTTCTCATGATGTATGGGGGGGGGAGAAAGGCACTCTTATCATGCAGCGTATTAGCAGGCCCTCAGGCTCAAAATAATGAAAGAGGCACTACTTGATTCCCACTGATGCATCAAGTAAGACTGTAGCAGTCTGAACGAGCAAAGATTAGGAGCAATGACACAGCAGATTAATTTCTATAAACAAGACCCCTGAAGCATGTATTCAATCAGAGCCTAAGAGTCCACAAAAGCACTGAAGCCCATGTGGCTGCTCTCATTACCAGCCTCTGGTGCCCTCCCCCAAGTGCCCAAATGATCTTTTACCACTAGGGCTGTAACCTCATATCCAGAAACACTTCCCATCTTAAGAACAGATCAGAATACTACATTCACTACTGCTTCCATGTGCCACTCCTCCAGAATGTCCCGTCCACTTGGGGTAATTTCTTCTGGGGTTTCAAGTGACCATTGTATCTGGTAAAGGCACCAGCGAGTGAGCTGGTGAGTTACTCAAGGACACTGCCTTCAACAGTCAAATTTGCATGGTCTGCCCATCTCCACTGCCTACGGCACATGGTCAACTAGACAGAAAAGACCCAACTGTCTAAGAGGCTGACTGAGACCAGGATAGCTCATGCCTGTCCACAGCATCTCCATCTAACCTTAGACTAGACTGAATAAAATCATGGATGACAATGTATGTAAAAACATATGTAAAACCTCAACTCTGTTTAAGTGAATTCAGATACATGAATCTCAAGCCATTGAAATAAGAAAGCATGGTCAGAAAAGGGGCAAGTTGCAACACACTAGTTATAGCTGGGAGAGCAGAGAGAGTGCTCACATGCAACATGCTAATAGCCTTCACCTGCCTCCATCTACCCCTAAGCCAAATATCCGGTACTCATTGATTCTCAGGCTATTCAATAAAGTCTCCTCACAGATGGTGAGTGTTGTGGAATCAATAGCTACCTCACAGTGTAAGGCTTGATGTGCTAGCACTAAATAGAGGGCTTACGGCATGGTTCAAGGATATGTTTAACACAAGGCTTTAGTATGCGTTATATGTAGCATAAGGTGTTACACACTAATGGCCCATTCACAAAAAGTAGCAAATATGCACCCTTAGATTTACATCCACGTGCAGGTGTATATTTACTACTTTTTGCGAGGCACAGCTTTCTAGGCATACTAGTGGGAATGCCAGGTGACTCTTCCTGCGGGCTCCTATTCCCACTGTGTAGAGTTCTTCTCAGTGGAGAAGTCTGCGCAGGAGGAATGAACCCCCATGAGCAATTGCACATTTTGTTTGCTGCAGGGAAAATATTTTCCCTAATGAAGAAAGCCCTTCCCCTACACTCCCACCAAATCTGGTGGTAATCCTTTCCCATCCTGGAAGGGGAGTTACTTGAACCCTTCGATGGAATACATTTATATCCCTTTCCAGGGAACAAAGGTGATGAAGGGAGTTTGAGAATGTCCACAAATGTACATATTTGTGGCAATCCCAAATTCCCAAGGCAACCCATGCCTTAGAACACCCACTTCTGACCCCTTGAAGTGGAATTTATGAGTGTGGATATCTAAGCACACTTGGCGGAGAATTCCACACCTGTAAATGAATTTACGTCTACCAGAAATCCAGTGGTGCTGGAATAATTTTCAGATTTTTGGGGTGCTGCCATCAATGTTACATCACTGAAGTCAAATCGATTGTGAAAAATCTAAGCATTAAACAAAGAAAAAGAGTAGCAAATGAATCATGCCCATTCAGCAGGAGCGAGGTAAGGGTGTGGTATGTAGAGAGTGGTGCATTTTGGAACGCACTGTTGCAAATATATTACGATAGCATAGTGTGGTAGCACACTGTCATTTACAGACAGCACATTTTCCATTGAAATGTCCTCAAAATTCTCACTGAGATGCAGTTTTACTGATAAAGCTATACAGTGCACAAACAAGTAGAATTCAGTTTTCAGCAAATGTTTACCATTTGCACATCACCAAGTAAAGTTTCTTGATTTGTTTTGATCATATTAAAATCTTGGTTTTCATCGAACTTCAGATTTGCTAAACAGATGTGACGTATTTATGGTTTCCTAATTGATGATATATTTTGAAATATTTGTACAGTGATTTTACAGGCATTTAAATGTTGTTGATGTTAGAAAATACTGACATCCTACAGCCTTTCCTGTCTCACTCCCT
This sequence comes from Calotriton arnoldi, assembly GCA_963921515.1. Lineage (NCBI taxonomy): Eukaryota > Metazoa > Chordata > Amphibia > Caudata > Salamandridae > Calotriton > Calotriton arnoldi. Next base: position 3,131,466 of record CAWUFW010001018.1, on the reverse strand, counting down.
GTACCCCAGAAAGATTGGCAAATAGTTCACTTTCCAAAATTCTCTATCTCCACAGTTCAGAGAAAGCAAAGTAAACACCAAACCCTACATGAAGAGAATAAACAGCAATTTGTTAGAAAATATAGCATAGTATTTGACTTCTGTCTTTGAAGGCACAGCAAATGTCACAGGTTAAAACAAAATGGAAGGGCATCTCTATTGTTCATTCACCTTCTGAACACCAGCATGGTTACTTTAGGGGTGCTGAAGCATCCCCTGCATCCCTGCTTCAAGCGCCCATGCAGAAATCCCTTTGTAAATTCCTAGCAGTTGTAAAAAAAGGTACATTTGGTTGTAAACTTTATTTACTCCTACATACAATTACACCAATGTAATATTACTACCTGAGAGAAAATCTACTTCCAGTGGCAGAGAAGGCATTTCTTCACAGGGAAACATAATTTTCCCAAGGAGAATAAAAAATAAGTTATCAAATACAAAAGTAGAGAACCTTTCATGTTGCTCTGGTGGATATAAACTCCACGTCTAGCGAATATGGTAGGAATGGGACTTTAATGGTAGTGAGCTGCAACCCCTCCTATATATTTTTAGGAGTACTGTAAAGGCACAAACTGGAGATGAGGTTTATCAGAAATGGGCTGAGATGAAGTCGATTTGAACTTTTTAAACTCAGTGTGCAAAATAACTATATATTCTATCACCAGGGTCTATAAGTTATATATTGCACATTTTTTCAAACACAGCTCTTGTTTATAGCCTGTCGGGCGTAAGACATCAGAGCTGAAACTTAAGGTGCATAGAGCTGTCCCCACCCTTCCTTGAGTGGACAACTTTGTTTTGTTCATTTAAAGTTAACCAGGCAACTGTTTATGGTTCCACTGTTACCTACAGGTTAATATTGGTTATAAGTGTGATTCATATTTAATTCAAACTAGTGACATAACATATTTGAGCGATTTTCCACACATAACCACCAGGGTTTGGGGGTTACTACAGTTGTTCCTTACACACTTTCAAATCCAAATGCGGCCCTCAAGTCAAAGACTCTTATCTAAATACTGTTTAATGAGTGGGATCCTAACATTTCATTTGAAATACTATTCATCCCAGGATCTCCCTCTCATCTGCAGATCTCATACTGAGAATGGGAGGTTGAGTCACTGAAAACTCATCTGGTGTTCTGAGGAGCATGGAACCTGCTTTTAATTCTGGCTCCTGTCTCTCCAGCTTCCTGCTCCCAATTTCTTCACATTGTCTTCACCTCTGCACTAACATTCTATTGATGATATCACAGAAGTCCAGCACTAGCTGTCTACGGAATATTCTGCAGATTATCTGTCACAGATACAAAATACTGAAAGAAATACAGACACACCCATAGATACATAACTCTTCTTTGGCTAACAACCCATTGCTGCATAAAAACCACAGACTAAATAACACTGTCACGCTGGAATGGCTTTAACCTTGCTGTGACAAGTACTCTTTACTATGTACTAAAATCGTTGCCCTCACAAGGATTACACAATTGCTCTTTTTTTAATATATTTTTTTATTGAGCAGAATTTCCTTAAGAAAAAAAACATTTAACTCATCGATCATGATTACAAATAACTATAAAGGGGAAAAACATAGAAAAAAATGTAAACCAACAAAAGCAAATAACATCCCGAAAGACATTTTAAACCTATTGATAAATGCAGGATATCTAAAAATTAAGTTGTAAGGTTTCCCAAAAATGCACAGTAAGACAAACGTTTTAAAAAAAATATTCATTACTACTGTTCCTTTCCGGTATAATAAAGTGCATATACAAAGATTATAAAGTGCATATAAAGTTGAATAATATTCATCAGGACAATTCCTTACTGATATAATAAAGTGCTCATTGCAAAAACAAAATATTATCGAAAAAGGATCCCCATCACTCTATAAATGCAGAATGAAAAGATACTTCAACAATAAAGTGCAGCAAGCCAGCAATTATGTTTTCAATCAACCTAATTCAGCTAAAACGGTGTCATAATAAAGAAGAACAGTGGTCCCGACCTCAAGGTCATATAAAATGTATTAATATACAAGACCTGCAGCTCCTTATAAATATAATAAAGTATATATGCATGTGTAAAATTAGCTAGTATCCAAAAGTCACTTCAACTATAAGGTGCATAAACCAGTATTAATATTTTCATCTCACTAGATTAGATCGATTGTTCAGCCTACAGCCCATTAAATAAAATACTGTAGCCCTTTTCTTAAAGGCATATTGCAACTTAAGGAGATCTCAAAGATACTGGGCCCCCAGTCCTTAGCTTCCAACCAAGTCGAAATACTGCCAGGAGGCATTAATGTGCTTTAAGCCCTTGACCCTCGTTTGCATAGGCTTACTCAAATTGCTTTGTTCTGATCCTTTTATTCAGCCATTCTTGACAGGCAGGAACCTTACAGGTTCGCCACATTTGCTAAATCAAAGACCGAGCTATAATAAAAACAATTGACAAGAACCTCTGTCCTACTTTTACCAAATTTGAAGATTGCCCATTTTTAAAAACCATAGAGTACCAAAGCAGAATCTGAATCAATCGTTGCTCCCATGGCAGAACTCAAAACCATAGACAACCGACTCCAAAAGGCAATTAACATTTGGCAAGAATAGAAAATGTACAACCAGCCCCCTTTGCCCTGCTGCTTACAACACAAACAACAATTGTCCAGTGCTGGATACATTCTATTCAAGGCTGCGGGGGTATAATATGCCATCCAATGAGAGAGGAACGACATCCTCTTAAAGTTTTCCGCTCTCAATGACTTATGTCTGCCACTCACCCTCTGAAAAATGGCAGTGTGTTGTTACACTGATTTTTTCTAAAATATTCTTGATAATATCGGATTGCCTCTCTAAATTCTGTGTTACCCGATACCAATTACCTACTCCTACCATTCTAGACTTAAAAAAAGCTGGAAATAGAGAGTCGGTATCCAGACTATGATCAAAGAGTTGAGCCTTGATAAAGAAAAAATCTGATGATAGCCCAGAAAAAGTCGCGGCCCGTCTTCACCGCACTGAGCCGAAATCTCAAGCCATGTAATCCATCTACCTTGTAAAAGAAAATGCCCCAACTCTCTGAATTCAGAATGGCCCCAAAGACTAACTTTAGCTGGGGAAATGGTTATACCCAAATGCCCTAATTCCTGAAGTGTGAGAAACATCTAGCCTGAGGAAACTTTATGAGAATGTTATAGATTTAAGAGTCTCACCCTTAAATCTAATAAAACCTTATATCTAGTATTTTTGGGAAATTTCGGAACCTTAATAAAACAAGCATTGGCATAGCCAATAGGTCTCGCCTTTGGGACTTTATAAGTGCTTAGCCAGAGGTTTTGGTTTGGCCTTTGTTTTAAGCTATGTTGTATAACAGTGTGGCTGCTGTACAGCATGTTGAAAAGTTATAATAAACAAGACTGGCCACATTATTTTGTAGCCACATGCATGCATTACCACGAGAAATGACGCAGGCGCCTTTTTTTACTTTTGTGATCCCAAAAAAATGCAATAGTTTTCACATTTGCTTAAATTAGAGCTATTGGCGTTGTAAATGATAATATATTTTACCCATGTGTTGTAGAGGGTATGTATGTGGTGTGTAGTGGGATTATGTGAGTTGGATTGGAATTGTTAGTTGTGGAATTGTGTGGCGCGGAATTTTGTGGTGTGGAGTGGATTTGTGTAGTGGAATTATGTGGCATGTTATACAGTTGAAATATGTAGATAGTAAATATGTGGTATTGAGCATATTGGAATTATGTGGAGTGGGTGTGATGGCGTTTAATTATGTGGAATGGTATTTTGGGATGTGGAATGGTATGTAGTGGAGTTTAATTATGTAGTGTGCTGTTGAATTTTGTAGCATGATGTGCAATTATGTGGTTTGGATTGGATGTATGTGGTTTTATGCAATTGTGTTGTTGAATTATGCAGTTTGTTGGTGAATTATGTAGTGTGGAATGGAAATGTGTGGAGTTGAATTGTGTGGTGTGGAACTGTGTGACGTTGAGTTAAAGAGCAATGTGATAGAGAAATAAGGTAACGAAGGGAAGAAAGGAGGAAGGAATTAGGAGAAGGAAGGGAGGAAAGATGAGAGGATGTGAGAGAGGAATGGAGGGAGGGAAGAAAGGACGGAGTGAGGGAGAGAAAGAGGAAAAAAGGATAGGAGAGAAAGCAAGAAGAAAAAAAGAAAGGACTTAGTGAAAGGCAGAAGGGCAAGATATGAGTGACTGGAATAAGTGAAGTTGAAATAAGGGTTGAGGAAATAAGGTTGGGTATACGATTAAGGAGTGAAGAGAGGGATTAAGATGGGCACGAAGGAAGAAAGAGGAAAGGAGGTAATGAAGAAAGAGAGAGAGGCAGAGAGGATTCTAGGCAGAAGGGACTGTGGAAGTCAATAGGAAGGAAGGGTTTGAGGGAAGGAGGAATCGAGGAAGGGGGAAGAGATGGTTGAAGTAATGAAGAGTGGGAAAAGGAGGGAGGGTTAGGAAGGAAGGAAGGGAAGGAAGGAAGGAAGGAGGGAAAGAAGTAAGGGGGATTACGGAGGCCAATAAGGAAGGGAGGAACAAGGGAATAAGGAGGAGAGAGGGAGAAACTGTGAAATTATCTACTTGATATGCAAACAACAGTCTCTTAGAGGATTAATTTTTCTGGCTGCCCTGCATTAATGTTTTTGATAATATAATGAACGAAATATATTATGAAAGCAAACTAGAGGGAGTGACAATCCACAGCACTTTTAAATATGTCCCCTAAAATTATACTATGCCGGTTATGTAGAGCTTACATTGCTGAAGAAGTAAACAATACAAAACAAGGTGACAATAACAGCAGTTTGGTTTTCTAATCACTTGTTTATAAATAATATAGTACTTTGTATCTCGGAAAAAATGTTCATCCTTAGTTATAAGCCAATAGAGACTCGTGTTACCGGTGAGGTGGAATGTGCTAGATAAATCAAAATAATGGCTAAATAGGGTCGAAAATAGCATTTAACTGGGATGAAAGCGCAACATTTTGACGAGAAGTTGGATTGTGAAAGACTTCCAGTAGGTTTGATGAATTCAAAGCTCACAATAAGAAAATAATGCATAACAGCTCTAATTGAGCTAATTCTGCTTCTGACGTGAAGAAATGTGCAAAAGCCAAATATGCCCTGGAATACCATGCGTCCATTTCTAGTTTGATCTGCTTTGTTAAAACTGTTTCCTTGTAGTTTTTCCTTAGCCTTCTGACGCATCTCATAATGTGCAGTCGGTGCAGAAATCCATCTCACGATGGTAAGAGTGAGCCGTCTGTCTGAAGGCAGATTTTGATACACTTTTGATTATGCAACCGATATGTGAGCAACTCACATTTGAAATTCTGCCAACGGAAAGCGACCTTTTATTTTATTGCGAAAGTTTGATACATATTTTATAACATGCTGCAGTGTCGATAAATTGACATAAAATAAGCAGAGGACCATGCCATCTGGTAAAAATAAAGAAAACAAGTAGCTCAGGAGTGGAGAGCATGTGGCGCAGCGGCCAGAGTTGCTGACTTGAGAGCTGGGGATCCCAGTTCGAGTCTCGGTGGCGCAACATCCTGTGATTGTGGGCAAATCACTTCGGGGCATATTAGCAAGGAAGTGGCAGAGAGAGGCGTTAGCCTTCTTGGCTTAACGCCTCTCTCCACCACTTCGGAAACACGAGGCTGCACCATATTATCAAGGATATGGTGCAGCCTTGCATTTCCCCCTGCGATGGCGCTATGTTTTACAATTTAGCGCCAACGCAGGCACCCTTGCACCAGAGTGCAAGGGTGTCTGCGCGCAGGGAGGTTTGTTTATGTACAGGAAGGTGTCCCTGCCTGCACATAAACAAACCTAAAATGCCAGTTTGTAAGTTACGTGTGTGCTGCTTCATGCAGCACACATGTAAGTTACAAAATGGCATTTAAAAAAAAGGTTTGTTTATGTACAGGAAGGAACACCTTCCTGTACATAAACAAACCATGGCAATTTGCTTTTTCCATGTGTGCTGCACAAGGCAACACACATGGAAAAAGCAAAAAAGAGGAGAAATAAAGTATTTCTCCTCTTTTTGCCATCTTAAGACCAGGATTTTCCTGGTCTTAAGTTCGGCGCTGCCACCTATTATCGCCACCCTTGATAATAGGTGGCAGCGTCGAATTCAAAGGGTGTTGCGGTGGAACGCCCACCGCAACACCTACTGCATGCCCCTTTCACGCTAAATTTAGCGTGAAAGGGGCACTATTATCAAGGCAACGTTAAGCCACTTAACGTGGCTTTAAGCCACGTTAAGTGGCTTAATGCTGCCTTGATAATAGGGAGCTGACCCTATCGCCCACCACAACGTCACAAAAAGTGACGTTGTGGTGGCGATAGGGGCTTGATAATATGCCCCATCATTTCTCAGGCTGTTAAGTCGCGATGTATAAATCTGCAGGATCTTGTATTATATACCTTCTTGCTCACGTATTCCATGGAAGGTGGCTGCAAATGGGAAAGCAGGAGCAGGCCTCATTTCTTTCTTCAGATGCTGAATGATAAAGCTGTTCTCAGAGCAGGACCCATAACTGAATGATTCTAAATAGGCTACATCCTGATTGTATGCTCTCAGGTAGTATGCTTCCCTGCCCTGCCCACTCCGTCTGCACACCCTGAGCTGAATCAAGGTGCGAGGGAAATGGTCATGACTGGGAATGAGAAGAGAAGCAACCCTGACCCCATGATCCCCTATGTATCCGGAGCACCCCCTCGACAGATAAGAAACCCAGCCACAGGGTGTGCAGGCACCTCCAATGATTTGGAAAACGGGTTCAAGCCACAGAGAGAGTGTCCCTAAAAACAAACTCATCCTACCCTCGAGTCTCGAGGCCGAAGCCCTATCTAGCGCATAATCGGTTTATTTAAATGGAGGTGAAATAAGCTTAAATAAACCTGACGAAAATAATGATGAAAACGAGAAGCTGATGCACAGCTATGGTAACATATCACCCAATACAAATCCTATTGGAGCTGGGAAATGAAAAAAAACCACAGCTGAGAAAGGTCTCACCATTCCTCAATATGCGCTCTATTGTTTTTGTTACGGAAAATGTCTCCACCTCCAGGTTTCACAACAGACAGTGCAAGGGAGGGGGCATATAGTTTCAGGTGAAACAGATCTATTTCACACTGAACACTACAGTGTTCAAACGTAGAGAGGACGGAGTTCCGCTTGTGTCTGCAAGGCAGCAGGAAAACAGAAACAAGTATCACGGGAGTGCAGAAGACGTGGCGCAGCAGAGCTGTTGACTTGAGAGCTGGGGATCCTGGTTCGATTCTCGGCGGCGAACATCCTGTGATTCTGGGCAGAGCACTTAAACTCTCCGGTTTATAAATTGGGCTATATAAATCTGTATGAAACCGAAAGCGTGTGTTAAAAAAAGCATTTGACACGTAATTGAAAACAAGAAGGAGGGGCCATCACATGCTGTACAGCGTGTGATGGCCAAACAAAAGGTTCTCTGAGTGAAATCGCCAGAGACGGAATTAAGCATGCAAAGGAGGGGCATTTACGCAAATGCACCAATACCAAGCCAACATTTCTGAATGCCACAGATAGTAACCAATGGCAATAAGTGGGTTTGCCAAACCCCACAGAAAAGATATAACAGGTCGATCAAAGCTTGACCTAAAAATGGCAGGTGAATGCCTACATCATGCATCATTTTATCAAGAAAAAAGGAATCAATCGTGCCTCTTCCATCCAAGAACCCTTGCGCTCAAATCTAAAAGTGCTGCCTGATAATAGATATGAAAATGAGGAAAAGCCTAACCACCTTGTAAGGTATCCAACTGTAAAGCAGAATATTTCACCCAGGACGCCCTGTTGTTCCAGATGAACCGCCTAAAAAGCACATAAAATCTGCAAAGTAGCTGCTGTTCACTTTAATAGGGACATCGGAAAAAGGAACAGCAACAAGAACAGACATCTTTATAAGAGAAACTCTGCCGACCAAGGTCAAAGGAAGCAAAGTCCATCTATCAAGCAGACCCTTGATCTTATAATACATAGGGAGATAGTTTAATTGAAAACGTTTAGAATATTCTTGGGTAACATAAATCGCTAGGTAACGAATCTGTGACTGATCTCGGGCCTGTGGTTGTAAAAGGGCTGGGAGAGCATCACCAGAAGAATTAAAAAGCAAAACTTCTGTTTTTATTGGATTGAACTTATATCCCCCAGTAACCTTAAAATGATCAAATTCCTCCAAAACCTGCAAAATATTGGCCTTTTCTGGTTTCAAATAAAGGATAACATCATCTGCGAACATTTTTAACTTTGTCATACCTGAAAAAGGGGCCTCAATTGCCTGGGAAGCCCTAATCCTGATCACGAGAGGTTCTATAAAAAAGTAAATAAAATCAGCGAAAGGGGGCCCCCCTGTCAGGTCCTAATAGGCCTGTAGGCATTCACATCCTCAGGAACCTTGCCCTTTTTTTAAAAACTGACTATAGTTGATTCCTTAAAACAGGATGAGTCTTCACCCCCATCTTTAATATGATTGAATAGTTCAATCAAGAAAGGCAATAATTCAACAGTGAAAGTTTATAAAATTCAGCTGGAAAGCCATCATTACCACAAGCCTTGTCATTAGGCATCCTGGCTAGAGCGTCTTTTGCCTCTTTAAGTGAAAAAACTGTCATAAATTGCTCCGCCTGATTTTCTCCCAGTGATAGTATTCTAATAGCCTGAAAATATTGGGTTAAACTTAAGTGGGATGTAGAATAACTGGTTTCATATACATGCTTATAGTGCTCTACTAAGAGCTCAGAGACTTGATCCTTATCAACTACTATAGCCCCTGAAACTGGATTTTTCAATTTCTTAACAAACGTAGCCTCTTGTTTTTTCCGAGCTGACCAGGCTAAAAATCTCCCAATCTGTTGACTTTCTTCATATAATTTCTGATGAAAGGCCCTTGAGCTAGTAATTTCTTGCGCCACAAAAAAAATTCCTCAAATTCTGCTTGGCCTGTGCATAGGCTGATGAATATCTACTTATTCGTGATGCTTGATCTACAGCCATTTGCAACAGAGCAATATTTTGTTGGCGCTCCCTATATTGATTTGCCTGATAGGCTATAATTTGCCCACTAGCTGAGGCCTTAAAAGCTTCCCATATAGAAAACAAGGACGCTGCACCCCTATTTTGTTGAAAAAATTCTAAGATAAATTTTCTCATACCAAAAAGCCATTGTGGATCCGATAGTAACAAGTGGTCCAGCTGCCACCTAGGCCTATCGTTCCGAGTTGCCCCGACCAACTAAAATAAGCGAATGATCAGAAAAAGAATAGGGGCAAATATCAAAGCCTGCCTAGTAATCGAAAGAGAAAGTTAAAAAAATCAATACGAGAGGCAGTCTGATACCGACCTGAAAAACAAGTGAATTGTTTAAAACCAGGGTGTTCTGACCTCCGTAGATCTACCAAATGGGAATCCCACTTAGGGGTATCAATTACCTTTTTAGTTCAAGGTTTTAATTGTTTTTTTGTTTTATTGGAAGTATCCTTGGCAAGCTCCTGTAATTAAAATCCCCTCCCCAATATAATCGGCCCGACCACCCTAGCGCAGTCTTATATATCTGCTACAATGTTCTTTTCATGAACAAATGTTCACCATGCATATTAATGCACGAGTTAATGCATAAGATTGACACTACTCCTAGAAAACTGCAACTGTTGCTGCTTTCTGGAAGGAATAATGGAACTCCAGGATTAAAAAATCCTAAATTTACTTTAAATATAGTTGCATATCTACCATAGTAAATTTATGATTTTTCATGACTAAGGCCTTTGGGTGTTTCACACTGGACCCACACTGCTCTGCACTGTCAGGTCTCTGGCAGATCTCCCTCCAACATGCCTGCAGAGAGCTGATGAGGGTCAGGTCTCGAGAGAGATATTGGACCCTGCTGCCTGGGGCGGGGCAGGAAATATGTAGGGGGCAGGAACTCGGGGAAGAAGAGTTGTGCACGTGTGGGGGGTGAGCTCCTGCATGAGTAGGCCATGTGTAACCAACATAGGACATTTAAATAGAGGATTATTGCCGAAGCCTGCGAGTCTCCTCAGTCTGGAGATTTCTAATATGTTTCAGAGCAGGCACAAGTCGATGGACCTGTTTTAAGTGCTATTGGAAACTAACGGGAAATTGTACGAAAGGCCTTGACAGAAAATATCAGCGTCTGCACAGTCATAATAAAACAGTTCGCCTCGTTTGTACATTGATGCTTCCCAGTAGAGGCCATTTCATTTTCAAGGGCAGTCATTAAAATAGACAGACGTGATTCCTAAGCTTTTCATTTTGTATGATTTTGTGTTCTGAACATTAATAGGAGACATCCGATATCTAGCAGTGCACGCGAGCGGTGGTCACGTTTTTTTCAGATGATTTATTTGTTGTATTTTCTCATTATATTTTCACGGTCCTGTGTGCTCGTAGAATGACGACTAATGACTGCCTCTCTAATTACTGCATCAATGAAAGGGTGAAGGGCACGCGGGCTCCTTTACAAAACGTGTCTTCGTCTTATTACAATAACAATATCCCATGACAATCAAATCGGTCTTCTATATGAAGATTGAATACATTATGGATTGGACATAAACCATGTAATGGCCCATCCTTGAATGCACCGATGAGAATAAACGAGCAAGTCTGCGCAGCCCGGAGGGGCTTCACGCGCTGAGATCTAAAATATTCGACATTGTTATTATGAGCACGTGCAGTGCTGCTGAGTAACGCCAACTAATTTACGATCAGGGATTTCCATGACAGAGGGTATATGGTGGCTGTTCCCTCACATTCGTACATCTGTCTTTCTTTGGAACTCAATTCATCTTTCAATGACTGTTGGTAATAGTGATAGCTGCGGTTTTGTGTCTTTTGCCACAGCCATCTGTTAGAATTATTTGTCCTCTCCCCAGCACTGCTCTTTTATGTGTGATGTTGTGAGCCAGAGGCTGTAGTGCGCAGTATGGCCTTGGCTGTGAGCACGCAGTGGAGACATGGCAGCTTATATATTTTGTTGTGAGCCATGTTTCAGACAATTCAAGGAGATCTTGGTAATTTGTGACTGCATACCAGGAGGGATGACAAGTGCATTCCATAGGAATAAAAGGCCCAACACTGTGTAGACAACAGCACCATCTGGTCCCTGTTCAAATTCTCTGTCAGACCATGGTTTCTCCCGAGATGAGTCCACATCATGGAGCCTGGTGGAAATACTGCACGCTTAAGAACGTGCTGGACTGAGGCTGCACACATTGTACTTTCTGCCCTCTTCGGGATATAGGGAAGAAGACGGTTGGTAGCATCTGACCCTCTTATTAAACTCTGCACAGTCCTTTCCACCTGGGGTCCCTCACTACCTCCGCCAGATTGTGTATGGTCTGACTTTAATATGTAGGGTATATATTGAGACTGTGTTCTGTGAAATCGGTGTCGTTCTGCAAGGACACACTTCATTTTGCAGGAGCGAGAGATTTCCTCCAATAGGATTATCTCTATTGCATATGTCCTATCTTGGAGTGTCATTTGAGCCCTGCAAATCAGAGATACCATAGTGTGTTTACCAATGTCTGGTTTCTGATCTGCAATTCACATTTAACCCGGAGATATTTCTTGCATCAGCACCTGGATAGAACCAGTTTGATTGACATCATAACGGGTTCAAGGGCAGCTGACTCCCTCTTATGAGGTTAGATCTCTGGTGGTCCAAAACACACCTGTTTGACCATCAATTGCCCACCTACCATCCAGTAGAGCAAAACATAGGAATATGTACACAAAGATATCTTTTAATCCGGTGAATGGAATGGTAGAGATTATAAAGTGGCACAGTATTTGATTCCATCCAATTTTCTGCCAGTGCCTCCTGCTTAGGATACGTATGTATTTCAAGAGCCTGCATTATGGACCCACTTTGACTTCAAGGTGGATCTCTGCAGCACCAGCTGGGAGACTAAAACCAGAATTTCAAATCACTGTTTGGCTGAGTCTGTCACCCATTCCAGGAGCAGTGGAGATAGACTTGCTTCTCTTCTTGGCCTGAAAGATGTTTATCCGGATAGCCTATAGAAAAGTGGAACTGCCCTGTCCCTAAAAATAACTCAAGCACAAGCTGTCTTAGACCTGCCTGGAGGATGTCTCAAGGAAAGAACATCTGAAGGAAACACAAAAATCTAAGCCCATTTAACTTGGACCAAACTAGAGAACAAAATTATCATCTACAATACAAAAGTGTTGCAGAGGCGTTGGAGATAGAGAAGAACTGTGGCTGTCAATGACCTTTCAATGGCATTCCAAAAAACGATCGCTATACACCTGTACCACAGTCCAATAGACGTGCTATGAAAACAAATGATGGACGGAATGCTGAATAAATCATACATTCACCCCCAGTCAAGAGATCTGGGTTAAATCCATCATTCTTTTGCTCACCATGCCACCCCAGTTTGGACCAAGCCATATGCAAATCAGTCTTGACCCTGCTCCTCATGGGAACAGTCCAGCCCGAACTGCCAAGTCAGATCCTCTCTGGACTGGAAACAAGCATCCTGGGACCGGTTTCGGGGTATTACGCCTCATCAGCCAGGCTATCTTGAATCCAGTGGCACAGTGAGCAGGGGACCCACCTCTGGGCATACCCATCCCAATTAGGGCGAAAAGTGCTATGCAAATAAATGATGGACGGAATGCTGAATAAATCATACATTTACCCCCAGTAAAAACTGGAATGATGTGGTGTGCAAAAGAAACCTGATGGATTTAACCCAGATCTGTGACTGGGGGTGAATGTTTGATTGGTTCAGCATTCTGGCCATTATCTGTTCTTTTTGCATTTGTCACCCTAAGTGGGAAGGGTATGCCCAGATGTGGGTCCTTGGCTCGCTACACCACCAGACTCAAGCTAGCCTGGCTGATGAGGGGTGAAACCCCAAAACCGGTCCCAGGATGCTTGTTTCTGGTACAGGGAGGGCCCGGTGTGGCAGTTCGGGCTGGACTGTTCCCATAGGGAGCAGGGTCAAGACTAATTTGCATATGGCTGGGTCTAAACTGGAATGGCGTGGCGTGCAAAAAAAATGATGGCTTTAACCCAGATCTGTGACTGGGGGTGAATGTTTGATTGGTTCAGCATTCCGTACGTCATCTGTTCTTATTGCAACAGTCCAATAGTCGGCACCTGGTTCAATGCTCCTCTGGGGCGATAGGGAAAGTGTCCGTGAAGATAGCTGTATAACTCCATTGACTGTCGAAAGCCCACGGTTTCTTTTGATAGGACTGAGAGGAATACAAGGGTTCCCCGCTAGCACCCGAGACACCCACTGTTTGGGTCACCACAACCTTTACACACTGAACCTAAATGTTACAAGTTTGAGTTTAAACTGGTTCAATAACCTGTGCTCCATCACACTGCATTATTGCCACCAGAGCCCAAATGCTCAGAAGTATTCCCTGCTGACCAGAGATGGGCTGAAATTCTTGTGCCAGACAGATCACTTTTGGCTACACTAGGTCTGTTGTCTTTTCCCGAGTTTCAAACATACAACCACCTTCTGCAATAATTCTTAACTATACTATCTAGCTAGACCTTGCTTGTAAAATATAAAGGGAGTCTTGTTTATCCAATTAGTCCCAGTAGTAAACAACAGGACCCACCACCAATAATACCCATTAACTACTAGATGCTCCAGGGCCCACATAAGAAGCCCAACATCTGCTGTGTTGCAAGCAACAGATCAGAGCACAGTAGATTATATTGTGGATCAGATATAGGTCTGTGACCTAAACAAAAACTTGCTAACACTGGTGTTTTTCATTATGAACCAAAGGTAAGCGAGCTGATCATTCACACTAAATGAACATAGGCTGACATGCCCCATGCGCAAGACTTGCGCTAAAACATCCCCAAAAATAAGTAAATAAATTATGATGCTAGACATGATATAGAGATCAAATTCGAAGGGGGCATCTGTTGACAGCTAACAAAGATAGACAACTGTAAAAATAAAGGTGCTGCTACTGTTGCAAGAAATACTTGCAATGTTATACATGTTCATTCCTTTGTCAGACAACTAAAGGTGGAAATCGTGGACTACAGAAGAGGTAGACTTCATTAGAATAAGTCATATTATGCTCACTCCTAAGTATATGGTGATTTAAACCTGTTAAGGAAAGGACTGTTAGATTGTGTTCTTTTGTGTACCTATCCCACACTATTGCACGGCATGCAGCACCTCAGAAGGTTTGGAAGAGCCATTACTCCCGAGCACAAGTGGCAAGCTAGACTAGTGCTTCAAAGAAGTAAAAGAGCTAAATTTGGAATTGTGTACACATGGTTGTATATTATTTTGCCTCTGGATGATCTCAGTATAGAGCACTTTGATTGCACTGGGGCATATTTTGCACTTCATAAAATTGCATAACTAAATAGTAATGCACTCACCGGCCAGGGAAAAAACCTCCTGGGATACCTTACCAAAAATCAGGCTTGTCTTGCTTATCTGCTGGGCTCTTTTGTCAGTCTGGGCGAGTGTTCCTTTATGTTCAAAGACAGGATGTGACTTCCAGTTAAGTGGAAATGTTCCTTGAGTTTGAATCCTTAGAAAAAACAGAACACAAGAGGCGTTTGGCAAAACAGGAACAGTTAGTTCAGTTAAACATTACGGCCGGGAGAACAGTTACAGGCATGAGGTCTGAGGTCTGAGGACTGTCTCAATGTACAATTGGTATATGTCCTTCTTTTATACAAAACACGACAGGTTATAAAAGTCTCCCACGTACCATATATGGTGAGGAATATTGGTCGCTGCCTTTGGAGTCATAAATTAATGGTCTAATGGTTACTACGGGTGGATCTTGACCTTGCTTGGACACAATGTGGTCAGTAGATAACATGTCCAGATGTCCCGCACAGGGAACAAGTGATCACTACATGTGCTAGGTCCTGATTGGCTATGTATTCTTAACTCATGTGGCATCTGACTTTATGGTGTTTTTAGGAGTGCACGTAGCCCCTCCGGGCATGTGTGCTTTATTGGGGCAATCTCCCCTGACGATTGTAATGTCGCTGTGCCTGTCTGTGGGATTGATCAAGAGTTTCCTGCCCCAGTGTTTGCCTTTCATCTACGCACTCTCCCACCTGTGACCTATCAATCAGTAATCCCGGGCCTAGGTTTCAGGGTCTGCTTGACTACATATTTGTGAGTCGAGGTTGATGTGGAGTTCAGAATGGGTGATTCTATTAATAAGGACGAGATTTTATTTTTATCGATGAATGCACGATTTCCATATTATCAGATATACAGTGTTCTTAACCATACTAATGACGGGATAAATGCTGCTGTGATTTGCACATAAGGTAGACAGAGTCCACTGTGGAGGCTGACAGAGCAAACTCAGTGAGTTAGCTAGATTGAATGTTTCCAAATGGATGTCATGCTCTACCGCCACCTACGTGATCTGAAAATTGCCATTCATGATTAGTATATTTATTTGGACTTACCGGTATGCATGCATGCATATATGACTAGAGTTTGTACAGCTCAATCCTAGCTGAAAGGCAGCGGAGTGCTGTACAGGATCGAAGTCAAAGATTAAGTCAGAGAGTGAATTTAGGGAGAGTGCTGGATTCTGAAAAGGGAGATGGACTATCTACAGTGCCATAATGTAGTGTTCTTTAAATAGATGAGTCTTCAGCACTTTCCTAAATCAAAGCAGGGTAGGGGCGGTCCTGAGGTTCATGGGGATGTTGGTCCAGATCAGGGGTCTCCATCCTTTTCTGATCAGTGAAAATCATTGTGAGCTACTGTAGGCCAAGCAACTTGGACATTGTTACCAGGCACCCCCACGCCCAGCCCCATTGATCTTAGGCCTAATTTCCATAGGCCAGATACTATGGTTTGAACAAAATACTTGGATAGACTCCAGATCATAGGTGTGTAGATGGAGAAGGCCTGTTGCCTTCTTATTTTCTTTCTTGCACTTTTTCATCTTCAGTCTGATCATGTCTTGGCTGTGCACTTCCTAAGAGCCACTGTTGATGGTGATCTTGTTAGACAGATAGGCGGGGTGTCATCGTGATGGCTTTGCAAATGATGCATCCAGCCTTGACTGTGGTGCTGGCCAGCAAGGGGAGCGAATAGAGTTCCACTGGGGTGGAGATGATGTGGTCATGTTTCTTCAGGTCCTCATGAGGTGGGCTGTGGTGTGCAGGATTCCCTTAAGAGGGACCAGTGTGTAGTCTAGGAGGCTGTGAACCAAGGAATTCCGTCATTCACATGGGAAAGTATGAGGGTTCGAACAGCAGTTCTGAAGTTGCTTTCTGGAGTTTGTTAGTGCACTTCCCTTATTTTTAGCTAAAACTCAGAAAAAGTGAAAAGGAAAAACATGTTTAATAGCGTGTTGATTGCTTTTGCCACTTGCATTTATAATAGAAATTTGTGAATAAGTTGAAAAGAAAAAGGCTGAACACTGGACATACAAATTACTTAAGAGTACTTACTTGATGAGATTGTAACTGATAAGCAAAGTCACAAAACGGTTTCATTACAATTCAAAATTCACAATTTGCCATATTGAATTGAGACGTTATGGGGCTTGAAATGAGGTTCCAACTATGGACGATATGGGAACTTTTACGTATGGGTTATGATGTTCCCAGCTTTCCCAGATTCATAAAAGGGGTCATGCAGAGAATGCGGATTATGGCAAGGCTTGCAGTACAATAATCTAGAAATAATATTTACCGTTGTGGAAGATGAACACTATTGTAATACAGGTAATGACTCCAAAATTAACGTAAGCAAAGCAGGGTCCAAACACAGTATTTCAGGGAGCAATGTTGCTCTGTGAGCTCAAACGGATTATGTGATGACCCGAATCAAGGAAAGTCATTTTACCTAGTAGAGGAGATACTTGTTAGTTGTGGTCCTATTGGTCATTTATACTTAGTGTTTGTATGTTTATGTACAGCAATGGACATGTATTTTACATATTTATTTGCTCTTTCTTCTGAACGATTGGCAGTGCGTTAACCAATATGTTTGCTGATTGAGCAAAACAGTGACTTTTGTGCAAGACAAGCGAGTTTGTGATTTCAATTTATAATACATAAAAAACTTCAAGAAACTTCTAAGAAAATGTAACAATGTCTTTCTTTTTATACTTTTTCTTTGATCTGGTCATAATGACATGGCTCAAAGAATGCCAAACATTCATGAGATTGTGTCAATTTTGAAGGGGTCTTAAGAGGTTTGCAGTGATTCCTTTCTAGATGGTATTTAAACAAGGAACTGCTCCTAAACCTACCCCTAGCAAGTTTCCTGACTGTTCGGCCACCGTAGAACTACACGCATCCCTCGCCCATCTCCTGGTCCACCTTTCCCATCTCTCCGGAAGCCCACACAATCACAAAGGGTGTTAAAAGGGGTTTAGCAGAACCACGGGGCGCACAAATAGAAAAAGTAAAAATCGAGGCTTCTCTTTCAAAAGCAAATCAAAGCTGATTAATGATTAATCAAGATATTGACAAAATATGTTCTTTCTTTCGTGTAATTGTTGTTCAACCAAAATATAAGCCTGTATTAAAGGAAAATACTAATTTAATCTTTCTTTGCGTTCTTAGAAGATTTGTTATATAAATGTATTAAAGTTGCTCGCTGTAATTTCCCCTGGGATTGATTTAGCATTACTCCCACGTATTACCTTGCACAAAGTCCTGGTGCTGCAGCGCCCTCCAGTGGTATCTCATGACACATCTTGAGACACGTCAGCCAACGCTTTCGGACTGACTGCGCTTTAAAATATATTCATGGCCAGATCATACACTACTAGACACTAACAGACACATTGCTATTAATTTATCGTATATTATTTGGTCACATTTTCAATTTTTATAGTACATTTTCTCTACGGTGTTGGTGTGAACGTCCAGTATTATGAGCAATGAATGGGGGAAAGGGTGTGGCCTAATGGCCATAGCTGTCGACTTTGAAGCTGGTACCAGGTTCGAGTCTCGGCGTCGGTTCAACATCCTGTGATTCTGGGCAAATCACTTAGGGGCAGATTTACAAAGTGACGCAAAAGTGGCGCAAGGGGCTTGTAAATAAGCCCCTTAATCTCCCCGTGTCTACCAAAAACGAATGTGTCCTTGTGTAATGTAACTGGTGCTCATGTAAAGCGCTCCAATACCTTCGGGTCTAGTTCGCGCTATATAAAAAACTGCACACCAAAAAAAAGAAAAATGAAGCGCGACCATAGATAAGAATTGAGGAATGGAAAGCAACTTAGATAACACCCCATGAACTCGATGAGGAAGTATGCCATGACCTATAGCTTGGTTTAAAAAACATAACTGCAAATGGAACATGAGACATTTATTAACATGTTTATGCTTTGAGGAACTGCCATTCGGCTGCTTCCTTATAGAGCTAGATGCTATTAGCACTCACTTATCGAAAGCAAGATCTGCGCATGCGTGCGTTTTTATACGCATGCCAAATCACTGGTCTTTAAGTTGAAATGCCTATAACTAGACATCGTTCTGTTGCATGGTATACGAGGCTCCTTGGATTCTTTGTCTCTCTATTGAATAGGACCGAAAATAAAACTGGGTTCTCTCTATTTCTGTGCTCCAGGGTTTCAGGCCAAGCCCCCGCCACGCAAGAAGAGCTGCGAGGACTCGTGTGGATGAAGTGAAGCCTGTCGTGGAAGTGCGTCAGAGTGACCAGGAATGCCAGACTTCTCCGAGAAAAATAAAAATAAAGAAAAGCAGCAGAGTGCAGCCAGAGTTTTACCATTCAGTTCAGGTCACTCCCACTCGAAGGCCTGTAAGTACGTTATTTTATACCTATTTATGTAGGGCGCAGTCATTGGTGGCCCCACAACAGTGGTCAAAATAGGGGGGGATCTGAGGGGCACGACGTGCCCATTCTTTTTTAATTTAAAAAAAAAAAAAAAAAACAGTTCCCCTACTTTGTGTGAAAAGATGACTGACCTGGGAAGGCTAATTCTGACAGTTGAAATCAGTGGCGGCTGGTATTCAACAGCATTGGGGGGTGAGTCGCGGGGGTGAGGGGTTTAAGGGAACGAAAAAAATAAAAATAAACACTTACCTGTCTTCTTCCGCCTCCTCCTCTCGGTTCTCTTTGCCCGCTTCCAGGGCAGGAAGCAGGAAGCACCAAGCTCCCAGCCTCCCGATAGCCAATCACAACGCTGCAGCTTTGTGATTGGTCTGAGCACCGTAGATCGGTGCTCAGACAGAGAATGGGAGGCTGGGCTGTAATGCAGCCTGCATGGAGAACTTACAAAGTGCGCATGACTGTTTGACCGAGACGGCTGGCCAAAGTGTCATTCGCACTTGGAGTGGGCAAACCACTCCTCCCCTGCCCTGTGAGCAGAGCTGCCCCACCCCAACCAAGCTGAGCAAGGGGAAAAATAAAATGATAATAACAATGAGTTATTATCATTTTATTTTTTCCTTTCTGACCTGGTCAGTGGGGCGATGCTTCTCCGCCTTAGCGGAGGAGCCGCCACAGGTTGAAATGCTTCATCTTAGTGTAAGGCATGGAGTCTCCTGTGCTGTGAAACCAAGGGAGGCACAGACAGCTAAACAATCCATCTTGCCAGGGTGTCTGCTTCCCTGAAAGAAAGGTAAATGCGTGCAACTGGTGAATCTGCAAATCTAAAGGGTGCTCGGAAGCCGGTATTAGCTTCGATTGATGGAATCACTTCCTGATGGCACACGTTTATTCTTTTTGAGAGCTATTGTAAGGGAGCTACCAGCTAAGGTATGAAGTGTGCGCTTTTAAAAGACAGTTATAAAAAAAACTTTGCACTAAGCACAGTCTGGGCATTACTAAAATCTATAATCTATTTTTGAAAGCACTTTTTTATCTTAAACCTTTGTGCGCATTTTGTAGCAGCCTATCTTACATTGTGAGTAATGCAAGTTTAAAATAATGACTTATATGTTCCCACTGCTTTCTGTCACAGACCAGACTGGGGTGTTGTAGCACTAAACATACCCCAAAAAAGAGAGAGTTACCCCAGTTAGACCAGAAGGGACCGGGTAGTTATCACTTATCAAAAACAAAATTCCCTTATGTGTCAAATTCACTAACCTCAAATAGTGTGCACTGAACCAAATCACACACTCCAATCAGTTGCGGCTCCTAGAGGGAGTTCCGCCGGGCGGTGACGTGGGGCGGGGGAGGGGCAAAGTGGGGGGTAGTAAAAACCGGAATCCGGCCGAACCGAGGTAAGTTAGCAAATAATTAAATGAAATGAATTTCGTTGCGCGCGCTGCATTGCCAAATGCGATGCAGTGTGCGCTACTGAAATCGTTTTATTTATTTATTTGCTAACTTACCTCGGTTCGACTGGATTCCGGTTTTACTACCCCCACCTGCCCCTCCCCGCCCCACGTCACCGCCAGCGAACTCCTCTAGAAGCCGCAACTGACTCCAATACTAAATGTCTTGACAGGTCTCTTTAGAAAAAATATAAATTTGATTACATATAATGCACAAAAGATCTGCTATTGATTACAATGTTTAAAAACTGTTAAAAATCATCATAATGATACATGTCTAGTTCCCACATCAATTTTATACTTGTTTGTTTTATACAAGTATAAAATTGATGTTGGAACTAGACACCTATAATGTTTTTATGAAAAGTTTGATGAACATGCATTGTGGTCAATTAGATGTATCATTATGATGATTTTAAACAGTTTTTAAACATTGTAATCAATAGCAGATCTTTTGTGCATTATATATAATAAAATTTATATTTTTTCTAAAGAGACCTGTCAAGACATTTAGGGGCCGATTCCGATTCAGGCCGGAAATCACTCCGACCGAGCCGGACCCGGAGAGATTTCCGACCGAATCGGACTCTGGCAGTCCGACCGAACGAGTACGATGCGAACGCATGCAATCGGACTCGAGTCGGTCGGACTCCCATTGAAGTCAATGGGAGCCGGACGTACAACGCGTACGCGGGCTCCCATTGACTCAATGGGTGGAGGCGAACAAGGGCACCCCCTACAGCGGGTACGCCTCGATGCGACTTGCGGCGTACATGCACAGGTAGGGGGGACCCATGGGTCCCCCCTGTGTGCGACTCGCGCGGCTATGCGTACAGGGGGGTCCGACACGGACCCCCAAAGTCCGGCTCCGACTGCTCTTTCGAGCCGGACGGCGCGAGTCAGTCGGACTGCTCGCGGCGCGCATCGTACTTGCCCGGCCGGGGAACGTCTCCATTGCGCGGTGCGAGTCGTGTCCGTGCGAGTCGGTCGGAGCGGTTCGGACCCGCGTACGAGTCGGTCGGCGATTTCGCGTGCGCTCGCATCGTACTCGCTCGGTCGGACGCACGTACGAATCGGTCGGGAAAGAGGGCTCCGAATCAGATCCGGTTAAGCCGAATCCGATTCGGTGCCCTACCGGCCGAGATCGGAATCGGCCCCTTAGTATTGGAGTGTGTGATTTGGTTCAGTGCACACTATTTGAGGTTAGTGAATTTGACACATAAGGGAATTTTGTTTTTGATAAGTAGCACTAAACATACACAAGTCACTATTCTCCACTGCACTAACCAGAATTCAATTCTGTGGCTCTCTGGTGCAGTGCATTAACTAATAGAGCTTTCATAATGCATTTCCCACTGATTAACACAACTTGCATTTAATTTTCATTCAAGTTGTGCGTTATTATATATGTAGTTCCTGAAGGTGAAAACTGAAAACAGTTACAGAATAATTCGTTTTTTAGCTACACCTTTGACCATGCCCCCACGCTCATTCAACCCCCCCCCCTTTGCATGCAGCATCACAGTTCCCATACTTTTTTCAATGCATTCAACCACTGTCTCACAGAATCATGATACATTAAAGCTTCCAACAATTACAGCGATTTTGCCCATGAGCGAGGCAGTGGTGGCAAATAATAACCCCATCGAGTTAATGGACCGGGCCTTTGGGGTCGGTCCTCCGTGTAGTTGTTCGTATTTCTCTTTTTTGCACCTTTATAGATAAAAGGGTGTAAACTGCAGCCCCCACTCCGAGTCATTTTACATACAAACCCAACCACTCTCAGCACTCCAACACTGTGAGAGCCCATGTTCGCAGTGCGCAGGGCTGCGTGAGGTACACATCTCCCGTAACACTCAAAAGTCTTGATACATCACTATGTTTGGAATGGCCCCAGTGTTTAACCGCTTGACCGCGGCGCGGATTCCGCCGCGGTGCTGGGCGTTCCCTTGAGTGGGCGTGTCTGGGACGGCCCCCGGCCGTCCTCCGCACACGCCCACCGTGACGTCGGACGGCCGGGGGCCGTCCGACGCATGGAAAGGGTTAATATTAATTTATTGACTTATGAAATGTTTGTATCTAAGAGTTGGCGGGGGGAATATAAGGCTATACATAGTCAGTTTTTGCTATTTATAGTAAACAATATTTGTAGTGAAAAGCTGTGAGTTGAAGCAGTCCTTTTGGCATGTAGTGGATAAACCATCAGTCAGTTAACCAAAGATGGACACGTAACACATTCAGGGAAAATCTGTAGCATAATATAAAGTGGGCCCGATCTGATTCATTTTGGAGAGGGGTGTTGCAATAAAACGCTGTTTATAAACATGGTTTTCCAGAGCTTCTCATACAACGCCAATATTCAAACATTACATACATCGAGTCGCTATTCAAGGTCCATATTACAGTACATTTCCACTAGTGCAAGAAGCAGAACAAATCTGCATGCACCGTTTTTGCTGCTTGTATGCCATGGAACGGGGCAGAAAGATTTTGCTCCAGTTCATATTACAGAAAAATATTTGGCCCACTGTGACAGCTTGTCCCTAAATCTAGTGAGAGAGGACAAAATAGATTAAACTAATTATGGAACCATTTATTACACAGCCATCATTACAAACCATTTAAACGAGTAGTGAAGATTTTATTACATAAACTTTCAAACCTAAGTAACCTTTTAAAAACAATAGAGACAGCTGATTTAGCCTTATTTTTTGTACTTACGTGATTTGAGTTGCTTAAACTATACTCCTATTTTTCACATTTGGAAAGCAGAGAAAA
This sequence comes from Calotriton arnoldi, assembly GCA_963921515.1. Classification (NCBI taxonomy): domain Eukaryota; kingdom Metazoa; phylum Chordata; class Amphibia; order Caudata; family Salamandridae; genus Calotriton; species Calotriton arnoldi. Next base: position 3,108,278 of record CAWUFW010001018.1, on the reverse strand, counting down.
AAACTATTCACACCTCTCATTTTATGACCATAGTAAAGTAATGTGAAATCAAATTGTGTCATGTTTGCCTTGATGAAAATATCGTTTAATCTATTCCAATTACACAAGCAATAACAATCGCACAAATTGACCCATTTTTCATCAGAGCAAGTGTTACTATTAAGGCCCCAGATCACTACATGCAAAATACTTTGGACACAAGAGACATAAGTTCAATTCAATGGGTGCATGCCCTAAGTTTGAAGCGCGATGGGTGCACTTGGTACATATATGGGCATTTGCATCTGATTTGCTAACTAACTAACCATCTAACTATCTAATTAATTAAATAAATACATAAATAAATACATTAAAATAGAAAACCCTCTATCCATCTGTTAGAAAATGGGTTACTGTTTGACTGAGGTGTGAGTCCTGGTCAAGCAGCAGCCTCAAGGGAAACATCCATTACAACGCAGTCATTACAACGACCTACCTTTACAACGCAACTGTTACAACGCAACTGCCTTTACATCGCATGCCTTTACATCGCATGCCATTACAATGCATGCCATTACAACGCATGTCACTACAACGCATGTCACTACAACGCATGCCATTACAACGCATACCATTACAACGCATGCCATTCCAACGCATTATAAAGTAAGTAATGGAGATTTTTTTAGTATTAGGGTGGGTATGGGTTTTGGGGTACATGGGAATAGTAATTGTTACCCCTACACTATCCAACACTTTCCCTACTGTTGCACTCACTGGAGTGGGAATAGTAATTTTTACCCCTACACTATCCAACACTTAATAATTTTTACCCCTACACTATCCAACACTTACCCTACTGTTGCACTCACTGGAGTGGGAATAGTAATTTTTACCCCTACACTATCCAACACTTACCCTACTGTTGCCCTAAAAGTATTATGTGTTCTAATGGTATGCGTTGTAATGGAATGCGTTGTAATGTTAGTTTTTAAAAATGCGTTGTAATGGCATGCGTAGTAAAATCATGCAATGTAATGGTTGTTGCGATGTAAAGACTGCGTTGTAAAAGCATGCGTTGTAATTGCATGCATTGTAATGTCATATATTCCAGCCACAACCCTAGTCAGGGTAAGGCACAAGCAAATCCCAAATTAACCTGTGCTCACCCCCTGGTAGCTTGGCACACAGCAGTCAGGCTTAACTTAAAGGCAATGTGTAAAGTATTTGTGCAACACTTCAAACAGTAAAACACCACACAAAAAGGATCCCACACCAAGTTAGAAAAATAGAGCAAAATTTAATTAACAAAACAAGACCAAACAACAAAAATTCAATCGGTAGTACCAGAGTTATGAAGCTGTTTGGGAGCCTTTTGTGTCCCTGAGGCTCAGATCAGGAGGTCAGAAGACTAGCCCTTTGAGTCACTCTTGGGTCCTGGGTTCAAGATGGAGTTGCAGGTCCAGTTCTTCTTCCCCAGGCAAGAGGGCAGCAGGACAGCACAGCAGAGCAGCAATTCCTTCAGAGCAGCAGTTCAGCAGAGTGGCAGTCCTCGTAGCAGCACAGCAGTCCTTCTTCCTGGCAGAGTATCCACAGGTCTAGAAGTGTACTAAATGGTTGGAGTCTGAGGTTCCTCTTTTAGACACAGTTGTGCCTTTGAAGTGGGGAGAAGCTTCTAGAGACATGCCTTTGAAGTGCACAGATGCCCTGCCTTTCCTGCCCTGACTCCAGGCTAATTACAAGGGGTATGGAGTCCTTTATGTGGAAACAGGACACAGCCTATTCAGGTGTAAGTGAGCTTTAACTCTGTTGCCTCTCTGATTTTGTGCAGCCTTATGGCACCTTAGCTGCAGCTTTCTCTGCCTCTGCAGCTAAGGTGCCCAGCTGAATGGCAGATGATAAAACTCTGCATTGAAATAAAAACAAAGCGTGAAGCCACAGATTGCCTTTGGAAAAGACTGCACATAATCAGAGAGGCAACATAGTTAAAGCTGCAAAAGAACACTTTACAGTGTGGAGCGGCAAGGCAAAGTTTGAAGATGTTGGCTGCAAATTAAAGTTGGGAACTAAGGCAAAGAGATGCATGAAAAAGCCCACGATTGGCTTAAAGTACTCAATGCAATTTTAGCTACAGTGGGCATATAGCCCTTTGAATGAAAAAAGAGAGTTTTAAATCAGCTTTGGTCCAGAAACCAGTCTTGGTCCTGAGGATAACCTATAATAAGGGGAATTTGAAACGCGTTGACCTTGGTGCACAAAAGAGTTGGTGACATTTAACAACTACACTTTGGCAATCCTAAAAGGAACATTAGATGCCTTGCCCTCCTCAAAAAATGGTGGTACAACCCCTAAAATGTGCACAAATATAGAGTTCTGGTTAGGAAATAGACTTGAATAAGGAAACTCCATCCTTTACAAACTGATGACTGGTATAAATCTAATGAGTCTTATGTAATGTGTTTTGATATTTTGTTATGTTTATAATTTGATGTATGATTAATGTCCCTTTTTTGTGTAAGCATGTGGACTTAAAACATTGACAAAAGTTCAGTTTTATTGCCCAAGCAATATGAAAAGTGTATTGGTTTATAGTTGAAAATAAATTAAAGTTTTTAAAAATAACAGTAAGATTAAGAACATTAAAATAAAAGCCAACATTTCTAAAAGTTGTGTGGACAAAATAATGATCAGCAAAGGTGTAGGAGAGTAGGATCTGCCTCTTATGTTGCCCCCACTTTTTTTTCTGATGTTTACACTGGTTTCTGGCTATAGTCTCGCTGGGACCCTGCCAATCAGGGCCCCAGCCTCTCTGTTCTCTCTAAACAATTTGGAGTGCACTCTAGGTGCACTAGTGATTGGAGACTGTGGTACCTTATGAGTCCCTAGTATATGGTACCTTAGGTACCAAGGGCATAGGTACTTCACAGGCCTACCAGGGGCTGAAGCATGTATTATGCCACCCCTGGGAAGCAGACTAAATCTGACACCACAGGCCTGCTACTGCAGCCTGGGTGAGGAGGTGCTAGCACCCCTCACTGAGATATAGGTCCCCTATATCTCTCCTGCACACACATTGAGACTTATCAGTCACTCCTAAAGCAGGCCCTATCAATCCTGAGGGCAGGGTGCTTAGTTTCCATGTGAGGGGGTGCCTCTGCCTGAGCAGGACCCCTCTGCAGCTCTCAGAGTCTATTCTCTGGGGCTGTTTGTGAATGCAGCCAAACCATATACTCTTAAGTGCATTATATCCTCGCTGTAAATGCTAACTATGGAATGGCTGCATCAAAACATGTCGTGTTTGGTGTCAAACACTTTGGAATCATACCCCCACACCAGTAACTGGTGTGGGAGTATGATTCCACCCTTCTAGAGGGATAGACATGTAACTACTGTGGAAACGCGGTAGAATCCTGAAGAGCCCTGGCATCACAAAAAGGATGCCACCAGTCACAGACACTGGGCTGCCCTCCTGCTGATGACCAACACTCGCAGTGGAGGAAGCCCAACAATAGATATCCTGTCCCAAGGGGGTGTGACCACCTCCCAGACAGGGTTTAGTGTATTGGGGCTGGGTGGGTGCCCTCCTAGAGTGCTTTGAAATCCTGCACTGGGGGAGCAGAAGGCTCCTCTGTGCATATGCCAGTTCAAACCGGCTCAGGGGCTACCTGCCCCTGCTCTGGCGTGAAAAAGGACAAAGGGAAGTGGGTGTAGCCACCCACTCCCCTGACCCTCCCATAGGTGGGGTCATAGAGCTAGTCCCTCCCTTCTCTTTAGTATAAGAGGGGGAACCTGTGCATTGCACCCCAGATACCCCTGGACGACGCTCTACAAGAAGAATCCCGGACCTTCGACGTTCCACTACCTTTGGAAGACTGAAGAATCTCCCTTGGAGTCAAGGAGTGACTCCCCTGCTTGGCAGGCACCAAAAACGACAACGACGGTCGCAAACTACGCCGCTCCCGCCGGAGCCCGAAGTCCCTGCAGCCCAGGAAGAGGATTTCCTGACTTCTCCAAGGCCATCGTGAGTCCCCAGCGAAGCTGAGGCAAGTGGACCCCACGAGCAACGAGGAACCACAGACCCTGGGTACCGTGCACTATTGTCGAGTGCAACCCCTTCACGACGCTCTACGAACTTGTGCTTTGGACCACGTGTGGTCCCAGCCTCTAACAGAGATCCCTCCCAAAATTAGAGGCCTACACCGTCCCGAGTGACCGTGGGCCCCTGTTGAGTGCATCCGCCCGAGGCGTCTTCGCGATCACTTGCCAGCCGGCTTGTGGGTCCCCAGAAGACTTTCCAAAGAAACCAAAGGGCTCCCCTGGTTGCTCCAGGCCTGCCCTGACCTACCCTTGCAGGGTAAGTTCCTCAGACCTTGCTGGTCTGCACCATTGACTTTTTCTTTCCACCACGAGACTTGCTGCTACCAAGGCTTGTTGGCTCCAATCGGGTCGCCGACACCGCAGTCAGCTGCAGACTTTGTGGGACACGCTGAATCCAGCTCCTGGCCGTCCTCGACGCCTCCTGGACCTCGTAGTCGAAGAGTCAAGACACCAGTGAACGACCTGAATCTGTCGACGACGGTGGGCATTCATCTTCCTTGCCCCGGGTCACTGCCAAGTGCCCTTGAACACTGTCCCCTCTGCTTTCAGGTCTTCCTCCTTCTGAATCCAGGCTTGGATTCCAACGGACACTTCTTCAGTCGCCGCAAGCAGCAAGTCTTCACTGGCTCCCATTGAAAACGACGCCGCGACCCGACACCAAAGGACACCTATGCACCCGGCTCCCCTGGGTGAGGTAACTTTAGCATTACGGTGCTCCTGTGGGTGTGGGCCCTAGAACTACTTACCCTGTAAGTGGCTTGCTTGTAGCTACCCTAGAAGTGCCCTAAAACTCTTATTTTCTAAGTGCGACAATTGCGCTGACTCGTACAGGGTTCGCGTCTGTGTTAGACACATCGCGTCCATCTCCCTTGTAACTCTATCTGTAACCGTGCCCTTCGACTCGTACTGAGTCCGATCGGTGGGTTCACCTCGAACACACAAGGGGCCTGTAACATTGAACTCTCAATTGCGCTGACTCGTACAAGGTTCGCGTCTGTGTTAGACACAGCGCGTCCATCCCCCGTGCAACTCTATCTGTAACCGCGTTCTTCGACTCGTACAAGGACTGATCGGTGTGTTCGCCTCGAACACGCAAGGGACCTTTAACATTGAAATCTCAATCGCGTCTGTTCGCATAGACTCGTACAGGACTCGCACCGGTGGCTGAACACCGCGTCCGTCCCCTGTGGGTCTCCTACAACTACCTGGGGTGGTTCTTGAGGGTCCCTCGATTCTAGATGCCCTAGACCTAGGTCTAGCCAAACTAAGATTGTGATATTTGATTGTGCTAAGTTATTTTGATAACATTTGATTTGTACATATGTTCCTGACTTCTAATCTCATAAAGAGATTAGTAGAGAGTTGTTTATTAATAAATACATATATATTTGATATATATACCTGTGTGGTGTCTTTTCATTTGGTGATTCAAGAGATTGTGTGGTAAAACAAGCTGCTTTACATTCCTCCAAGACTTAGCCTGAAGGCTGCTCTCCACAGCTACCACTAGGATAGCTTTCTATAAAGGTTGTCTTAAACCTACCAACCATAAGAGTCGAATTGTTCTGGTGCAAGGTGTCCACTTTAATCAGTGAACAGCATATACCAGGCCAACTTCTCACAAAAGGTATTCGTTGTTTGATTTACAAGTGGCCCAATCTAGATGAGTAAATAGGCCCAACCCCTGAATTCAGTAACTTTCTAAAAGTGGCATTTTCAGAATTTTAATTTATAATCTGACTTTACCATAGGTTAGGATTTTAAATTAGGAATCCACAAACACCAAACAAGAACTGGTTACCTAGTCCCATTTGGAAATTGCACTTATAAAATGTATTAAGGCAACTCCAATGCTATCTTATGGAAGAGATAGACTTTGCAGTAGTGAAAAACAAATGTAAGGGGTTTTCACTACCAGGGCATGTAAAACTTAAAAGTACATGTCCTGCTTTTTAAATATATTGCACCCTCCCCTCTGGGCTGTCAAGGGCCTACCTTAGGGATGACTTATATGTGTTAAAAAGGAACATTTGGGCCTTGAAACAGGATTATTTTGCCTGGTCAAAATGACAGTTTAAACTGCACACACAGGCTCTGCAGTGGCAGGCATGAGACATGTTTAAAGGGCTACTTAAGTGAGTGGCACAATCACTGCTGCAGGCCCACCAGTAGCATTTAATTTACAGGCCCTGTGTACATGTATTACCACTTTGATAGGGACATATAGGTAAATTAAAGGTGCTAATATTACCATGTTTTAAGCAGAGAGCACAAGTACTTCAGCACTGGTTAGCAGTGGTAAAGTGCACAGAGTCATAAGGCCAAGAAAGCGAACTCAGCAAAAAGTAGGAGTAGGAAGGGTATACGTTTGGGGATGACCCTGCAGAAAGGGCCAGTCCATCACCAGCCTTGCATGCTAACTTTTCCCACTGTAAAAACCTCAGCTAGCAACCAGAAAGCAGTAAATTAAATGTCCTCTCTTAGTTTTTCTGGTAGAAGCCATATCTAATGCTTCAAAGGGGCTTGAAAGGCCTAGAAGGGTGAGTGACGTCACAAACTGTACCATGGGACATTCATGGTCTAGGTCAGAGGCTTGGTCCCATGATACTCCTGCAGAAACAATGACAGCACAGTTCTGCAGGTGCACCCCAGCACACATTTGAGGTGAGAGACAGAGATTCTCCTCTTCAAACAGGGTGAATGTTCCTTATGGTCTTCTTGCCCATTAATCTGCATCAGAAACATGGCACAGAAGCACATACAAATAGGTTTCCTTATTTGCATGTGGCTACATATCAATGCAAATGAGAGAATGCCCACTTTTAATTGAACATGTCCTTAATTTACATCCACGCAATACAAATTACAGAAGAGCTGTGTAAGAATTTCCAACCGCTTTTGTAATGCCAACGTGCACCTGGCAGTGCATGTAAAGGGAGCAAATGACAGTTGTACTACCAGGTCCCTTTTTAATTTTCGCCTAAGACAACACCTGCGCTGTCTGTTCCAAGACATATTGTTATCTTGCAATGGGCTTAGAGCCCGCCCATTGCTTAAAATTGTTTTGCTTCATTGTCACTTTCATTGGCTTCATACTTATTCATTCGGTTTGTGGACTTTCCTTCCTCTCCTTTTGTTTGCCCCGCCCCTAGAACATGGACACATTACTTGTGTCCATCCACTGCTCACTTTTCCAGTTGCTGCTTCTAACTTTTTGATTAGGCACTCCCCAAGAGTGTGTTTTTTCACAGCCTCCCTCATGTGCTTTTCTCCCCCCAGCTGCACTCCGTGTTCCTCTCTCACACCCCGGTGTGTCACCCTTATTCCCCTCGCATTGCCTTCTTACCTGTACATACATGCCAACATTTGGAAGTGGGAAGGATGGAGGTTTTCAAAAATAAAGCAGGGGAATTAATTTTCTTCAATAACTTGCATTGAAATGGGTGTAATTTTATGCAGGAGAAAGCTGTACTAAAACCATATTTGGGCTTAAAAACGGGGGTTTCCCACCTGAATTTGGTGTGTTGGCATGTGTGCTTTCTCTCTAATGGCACTACAGTGCTCACTTTTGTTTGTTTGATCCCCCACCTGCACCAAGTGTTGCTTCCCCCCACCTGCTTCCCCGTGTTGCTTCCTCCCTTTGCCCCCTGTGTTGCTTCTGCCCATGTACTCTTTCCCCCACCTGCGTCTCCATGTTGCTTCACCCACCTGCTTCGAAAAACTCCCTGTCACCTACGCCCCGTGTTGCTTTCCTCCCTTGTCCAATGTGTTGCTTCTATGCCCTACCTGCACCCTCCATAGTGCTCCCAACCCGACCTGCTTAAAAAAAAAAGAATTCTTACACACAATCTTTTCTTCTTAGTTGCCAATCCAACTCGGATCAGTAACTAAAAAGAAAAAAAAGCAGCTGTATCATTTTGTAGGCACGCGCATGAGTGGTGAATGTGCCATGAAAATGTGACTAGAACGCTTTAAAAAAATATCTTCAGCCATGCGGCACAGCATTGAGGATGCTGTGCCATATGGTTAAACCCATTGGCAAAGCGAGTAGGTCCCAAAGGCAAAACCTATTGGCTTTGCCAATGGTTGTTTAATATGGCTGCTGTTGACAACCATGTGGAAAAAACATTAGCTTAATGTCACTCTCAGTTGTTTTCTTAATTTCGATGATGGAGCTTAGCTTGATTCCTCTTATACTTCAAATCACTACCTGCTATTACACATCTAGGCCAAAACCACTTCTTAGGACATGATCGTCCATATCAGCTCCAGTTCTCTCTGCGCAAGAGAAATACCTCTCGGTTTACTTGAATGGCCCAAATCAAGAGACCCGTCACCCCAAAAACACCGACTACAATTTCAGAAGAACACTGACAACAGCCATATCAATTTGCAGCTGGATATGTTAAAATACCCTTAAAAGTGAGCGAAGGAATGCTATTTCTGCTTGTACTGAAGTAATATAGAAACTATAGAAACTCATGTAATATCCCTTCTATTGGCAATATTCATGTGGGAAACTCAAGCAATAGTCCAAAAAATAGAGAATCTTAGCTTTTGTTTTTGCTCCAATTTTTTCTTCTTCCCACAGATTACTATTGTAGGTCATTGACTCATTTGAATTTGCTCCCCTCCCAGTTCCTAACCTGTCCAAATTTCTAGTTATGGGACAAACACTTTTGTACTTTGACCTTTAGGGTCCATACAAAAATCACAAAACAGCATATTAAATCCATCAGATGATGGTAGAAAAGAAAATGATTTAAAGTTAAACCTCTTCCATAACTCATGAAACCTCAAAGAGCAGATAGAAAGTGCTCTACCTCAAAAGCAGATGTTTGTGAATTGATCAAAAAGTCAATATAGCAAAATCGTCAGCCCTTCAATAATTTAGTATTTGTTTCTCGCAAAATGTTTTTAGAAACCCATACCGAACTGCAACTAGGAAGGGGCATGAAAGGAGCTTTCCCTCCTAACTGCAATTCAGTCTGCTGTGTAGCAATAGTTTGTGACTGCAATTGCAGGAGGTGGTAAATTGTTTGCAACATGAAAGGTGGGTTCCCTTCCTCATCCCCTGATGTTTTCCCTAATAGGAAACTTTTTTTTTCAAAGCAGCATTAGTTCTTTTAAGGAACAAGGGCTGCTTTTTAAAAAAAAGTTTCCCATTTGGGAAAGCAAACATAGGGCTTGTGAGCTGCTGTTCCTTGCCGGCACCATGTCTGTATTTGTAGTCAATCATAAGGATCGCAAATAGCAACCTGCCTATTTAATACTCATTAGGCAGACCACTCAACTACCTCCCTCTGAGTGAGGATTTTGCAATACAACATATTAGTATATAGGTCACATTGCAAAATGACAAACTAGTCGTGAAAAGTTAGTGCGCAATTTTCAGCCAAACTTTGTGGGCAATCTTTTAGTACATATTGCCCTTATTCTACTGAGATCCAAAACAAAGTCTATAGCTTGATTCTGCCAGGTTGGCTAGGAAATCAGCTTGACTCATTTTCAAATAGCAACCCATTGGCAACATAAGGAAAATAATGCATCTTATTGACAAAAGAACATTATTTTACAGTGAAGGTCTGCAGGCAGGCCTTCTTTTAAATTCCTATAAAAATGGTTCACTGCGTGAATGTGGGTTCATAGTTTGGACGAGGTGTTAGGTGCTATTTTCAGTAAACCTATCCCGTCCAGCTATTACCAGACCTCCTCAGAAATTGCTGTGACTGGATTTCTTTCATAAAAAAATAATGCTGCACAGGGGTGCTGCCAAGTCTTCTGTTTGACTTGGTAATGGAATCCTTTTGTGAAGCACCCCAGCACCAATAAAATAATTATTTTCAATCTGGACACACATTCTATAAAATACGAATGTGTTTCTTGGTGATTGGTAAGGCTCCCATGCCGCAAGCAGGTCGCCTCATTCTGCCAACAAGCAATCAGAAAATGGAAAGGGTAGGGCAAGTAAAGGACAACTAGGGTGGACGAAAAGGAACAACAACATTTACAGTGCATAGAAAGTTGCATTCCAGTTCCTGGAGGAGGCAGAGAATTATTTTGTGAGGGTTCAGCATTTCAGGTAGTTTATTAAGTTCCTGTGTTAACTACATATGAGGAGAGTCAATCCATTTAGGGAAAACTATCTAAGATGGAAATTTAGATTCCCTTCAAATGGAGTAATCAGACGATTCCGGAATGTTGCCACTGAAGGCCTGTTAGAACAGGTGTTTCCTATTGTAAGTGGACCCCATTGAATGCTTCACCCAGACGTTTAAAAAAAATGCAATCCTTCAAAGAAAATTTGGGTTGTAAGATCAACTTTCCAAGTCTGAAATCTGAATCTTAGTTTCACAAAACTGAAACTAGAGTCCCTGAAGCAGTCTGCACAATTTACATTGGCTAAAAATATGTGGAATATGTGGTTATTATTTTCCCAGCTCAATCAAAAGCATATGGAAATGAAACTACTTTGAGTGATTTAAATAATGGAGACACCCATCTGATACACGTAAACCAAACATAGGGTCTTATTACGATGACGGTATGAGTTGCCTCCGACCGACACCGTTTCAGGGAAGGAACCGCCCGACCTTAGGTCGGCGGTTCCGATAACCCCATTAGGATGTGACCGCACATGGTGTGGTTGCAAACTTCTAATTTTCAATGGGAGCTTGTGCGGCGGGCTGAAACCGCCCGCAGCACAAGCTCCCATTGAAAAATGGAAGTTTGTAAACATCCCTCTACAGTGTGGCAGGCACCTAACGGTGCCTGCTACACGGTGCAGGGATGTTGAGCGGGGCGCCATTGGTGCCCCCCAGGCCCAAATGCGAAGGGCCAGGGGGAAGGGGTCCCTGCTAGAGGCCCACAAAGTCAGTTTCCGACAGCCAATCCATGTCGGAAAGGCCGACATGGATTGGCTGTCAGAAAACGACATCATAATCCAATGGCAGAAACACCGTCCTTAAGGGATTATGGTGCAGTTCCGACAGACTGACCGGCTCCTTGACCCCATCGGAACCGAGTCAGAGTCCCCCGCCAGGTTGAACTCCAACCGCCATCATCTTAATGCGGCAGTCTTAAACCTACCATGTTGCTTTCCAACCTACATCGTAATTAGGCCCTTGGTGTTTCATAAATTGGAATAATAGATACTCCCAAAATGAACATTATACCCCACCTACTCTACCTCATGCAGGACTTTTCAATCAGGATTCTGACCTTTATGAGGATGATGCACAACTTAAAGTATCTTAAATAAAGCTCACAGTTCCCAGACGAGATGGTAATGATAACTTGGAACACTTAATGATCTTAATTGAGTAGTTTAGTAGACAACAATTTCATCATTGGAGGAAATGGATGGACTTGTGCTGGGTAGACCAATGTGTGGCAAATAGTGGCTACCCAAATTTTGCTGACCTCTATTGACGTGTCTCATTCTAGTGACAAGGATAAGAACATAAGCCAGGGATGTGTTTGTCATGATTTAAAATTCTCATTTCACTTTAGCCTTTAAGAACAATGTATCCTGAACTTAACTTGGATTGCAGGTGACTTGTCAATCACACTGCCTTGTTTAAATCTGGAAAAATCAGGATATATGATGACTAGAGCCTAACATTATGGTGGGTCGAATAACATCCTGTGATATTTAGAAATCCATGATAGAGCAAACCGAATTTCCCTACGCCTGTTTTTACACCCACCAATCAATTATTTAAAGCCTTGTGGGGATCATCTGGTCCACAAGTTCATAAATGAACCCATAACTGAGCATAACTGAGTAGTCGTAGGTACATAGAGTTATTGAGACAGGGATTGATATCAGAAGACTTGCATACCGCAGAAGACAAAATTATATTTGTAAAAAAAGTAAGTAGTAATTTGGTAATTTAAATACAGGTGATGTGCAGATAAACACCATTCATATGTGATTAAAATAGACAGTTCAGTGAGTTATACAGTGGAAATCAATAATCCAGCTGTACAAGAGGCACATAAATCATCCCAGGCTGCATTCTTAAAGCCGAGCAAGTCCTAAGAATGAATGTCTCTTGGCGAGTAATACTAAGTCTAGAAATTCAATCCTGTTGAGGGCAAGTCAATGTTTTGATCCTTTTGGGAAAACAGCAAGTCAGCAAGCAAGAATACACAGCCAGGGGCTTATTTATAAGCTTCTTGCGCCACCGGTACGTCACTTTTTGTGACGCTCGGTGGCGCAGGAGCCTGCTCCATATTTACCAGGCAGCACTAAGCCCCTTTATTGGCTTAATGCTGCTTTGTAAATATTGTCCATTTTAATGCAGTGTTCTGCGTTAAAGGGGCGTCAATGGGTGTTGCTGGGCGCATTCCCAGCAACATCCATGACTTTTGACACTGCCCCAGATTTACAAGAAATCGTAACTCTGAGGCAGCACCAAAAACGTACACCACCCCAGGGGAGGCGTAAGGGAGGCACAACAAGGAGAAATATCTTTATTTCTCATTGTTTTTCCTTTTTCCATGCGTGCCCCATTCTGCAGCACACATAGAAAGAGGAAAAAACCTCTTGTGGTTGTTGTTGTGCAGGAAGGTTTCCCTTCCTGCACAAAAACAATCATTCCCTGAAAGCAGGCACCCTTGCACCATGGTGCAAAGGTGCCTGCGTTGGCGCATGGCAGCCCATTGCGCACCAGCTCTGGGGAAAGGACAGGAATGCGCTATATCTGATAGATACGGCACATTCCTGCCCTTTATTTTTGCCGTAGGGCAGCGTAGCAGGAAGGCCTGCGGCGCTGCCTTACGGCAAAAACTCATAAATGAGGCCCCCTGTATTCTATTCCAGGACACTGTTCTGGCTTAACACTACACAATTGAATGTTAAAGATAACATGAACTCAAGTAATTGTATTTCTGTAGTGGTATGTCATACACTGATCCTCAATTTTTGCAAGATGAACTTTGATACATTGATTTTGTTGTTAGTAAGTTGTCACTTTGAAAAATGTCTAATAAAAAGTGATTAAGCAAATACATTTGGGTATCAGTTATAGTTTATAGGAGTGGGTGAACCCCCATAAGTTGGTGGTTCACCCTCCTCGCTAAACTCGCAGCCCTCCTCCCCCAATGTAGAGTGGAGAAACCACATGGTTTGCACTGCCAGAACATCATCTGGCTCTCTGGTGCAAACCCTTGACATGGCAGCGTGCCCGCCAGAGGACAGGTAGGTCATAGTAATAGTCTGTCATTACTGCTCTGGCCAAGAAAGTGTTACTTACCTTTTCCAGTGGGTATTTGCACAGGTGAAGGAGAGCTGTGGTGAAAGCCTTTTGAGTTCATGTTATGCGATGCAATGGCGAAAAAGGGAGGTAGGCAAGACAAAAGGGACGCAGCCCTTCATGTACATGCTTGTAGAACAGAACTCTATTGTTCCATTGCCTAGAGCATCGCAAGCCATGGATTTGCTTTCTCGGCCATGTGCATGCGTCTGGAGTCTGCATTTCCTTCAATCCTCAAGTGTTTAGAATAATCCTTGAACTATGCAAGAAGAGTCTTGACTTGATTTTAGTACTTTTGGAACTGCATAGGAAAGAAATTTTCATTTTTGTTATGACCATAGTTCAAGGGAAGTGAAGAGTAGCAAGTCTGGCACCTTGCAGGAGATACTACACAAGGAGCAGTGATCTCAGAAGGCAGACCTGTTTAATGGTCAATGTTAGAAACCTTGAATGTTTGAGTGATGTTAATTTCACTTCCTGAAATTAACATCACACAGACAATAGAGTGCAACTCAACTCATGAAAAAAGGGTCACATATAAAACATGAGAATGTCATCTGTAAGCATTCCAAAAATATAGAAATAAACAAACTGGAAACCTGACAGCCCTATACCATTAAATGTAAGTGTGTAATTGCTTTACGCAAAAAAATGTACGCCAATGTAAGGCAATAGAAGTATTTTTTATGATGGGATTAGATCCCATAAGTAACCATGGTGATTCCTCAAATCATCTCTTTCACCACTGATCCCATCTTTGTGCAAATGCATGCTTTGCAAATTTCCAAGGAAATGCCCTTTGGTAAACTAATGCAATTGAATTACGCACTGGAAATTATTTAGAAACCAACTAGTGGTCACAAAACTCTCGGAAATTATGGGAAAGAGCAAAAGTCCCCCACTCAGGATTCCTACACTTCTACCGATAAAAAAGTACCTCATATGTGTGGCCTTGCCTATCGTAACCGACAGTAAAAGGGCAAAGCTGTGCCTGTGTTAATGTTAATTTAATTTATAATGCGCATGAATCATCCTGGAAGGGGTATCTCCACGCCACAGTGAACCATAGACAAGCAGCACTAATATCTGAAAATCTCAGTTTTGAGAAGCTTTCTGAAATGAAGGTGGTCCGTGCACTTCCATAGGTGGGAGGGTAGTTGATTCCAATAAAAGGGGGCCAGGTAAAAGAAAGCTTTAACCCCGGAGCACGTTTTCCTAATGTGGGGCATAGTGAGAAGAGATTTCACCCTGGATCGCAAAGGTCTGCTCGGCTGGTACGGAATAAGTTTCTCTGCCAGGTATCTGGGTCCTCTGCCATTCAATGATTTGTGCACTATGCAACAGGTCTTGAATATAATTCTCTTGCATATGGGAAGCCAGTGGAGTGAACGTAAGATGGGGGAGAGAGGCTGTTCTGGCCAGCATATTATGAATGAGGCGGGCGGCTGTATTTTGGACCACTTGGTGTTTGTTAAGTAGGGACTCAGTAGTGGCGGCTATAAGAGCATTACAACAGTCCAGGCAGCTGATCACTAGTGCCTATACTAGGGTTTTCTGCACCGAAAGTGGGAGTAGTGGAAAGACTCTGCGCAACAGACTCATCATATGAAAGCAGGTGCCAGTGGTAGCCACTACCTGATCTTTCATAGTGAGAGTCTGTGTGTGAAGTCAATGTAGTGTCAATGTGCTCTTCATATAGTGAAAACTTTGGCTTATTCCTGCCACATGCAGTAGTCACACCCACATATGTGGGGTACTATTTTTCTTGGGAGAAAAGTCGGAATGATGCATGGTAAGAAGTGTGCCATTTGCCAGAGGTTTCTTTCACAAAAGTGTGAGGAAATTAAGCATACTCTGACATTTGCTGGGCATTCTAGGAAATGAAATGTGCTGGGAATCATGCAAGCCCATCAGACTGGTTTCCCCTGGTCTCTAGTTTTTAGCAGTGTCCAGATGGTAGGTTTCTTGGCTGCCAATCTAACCCCCGGACAAAAATACTGCAGTCACCCGCCATAAAAGCTCCCTCCATCAGAACATACACACTTGTCATCTAGTGAGAAGTTCCTAGCTCAAACCCATTGAAAACCTACATGTGTCTGATGCGACCCTCCTAAAGACCCGGGGCACATAAATGTGGATCAAGCATTGGCAGTGATGCTTTCCTGCACGAGGAAAACTAGGGTAAATTGCCATGTTTTTGGGAAAATTACTGAAAATTGGACAAACGTCATGTTCAACAATTTCTCCCTTCCAGGCAATCAGAGCTTGCTCTAGAGATACCTTAGGTTGTACAGAATTGGTATCAACATACTTTTTTATACTTTCCATTTGGACCTAGGTTGATATCTGCCATCAAATAAACAGAGCACAATAAACGGTGATCCTCTCACAATTCAGTGAAGGCTCTAATAGAGGACAATTGACCACATCCCTTAGGAATCACCACGTATAGTTAACATTACCAGACTCTGAGATTTAAGTTGGTCCTTTAGAGAAATGTAACAAAATACTGCTCAAATTTGTTTTAAAAAAGGGAACAAACCTCACATTAGACATATGTCCAGGGTGCAAATGTATATGCAGAGGTTACACTAATAGACGGCAGCCCAGAATGTGCTGAAGAGTACATATAGTTTCTTGGAGTGCATGAAAAGAACAGATAGATACATTTGTTTGAACATCCTAATACTGATTTATTTGTAAAACAACACTGGCTTTGGAACTGGCAGTTAAATGGTTAAATGTTTTTCTGTGCACTGTGTGTGCACACCCAAGTCACACTCCACACCGTTTTACAAATACTGATAAGCATACCATGTACTGTTTCATTCTTGAGTCACAGTCTAGAATAGGGGTCTCCAATCTTTTCTGTAGTAAGAGCTACTTATGTGCAATGAAAATCATCTGTAGCTACTACTATTATTAGTGTTTTAATAGTGACCACATCCCACAAGATGACCTTAGTGGCCACCCCATGCAAGATTATCAGCAGTGATCACCTCAGAGCATCAGACAGGATTGCAAGCAGGAATGCCAAAAAATCTTTATAGATTTGGAATGCCTGTATACATTGATCATATATAACATACACAGCTGTAATGCCCAGGCACCAAAGTAATGATAGAATAGGCCTCCCCAGCGCAGCATGATTTATCACTCAAATGTCATCTTTAAATATACTTTCGAAATTCAAACATTTTTCTCCAAACATCAGCATTTGAGTTCTGCAAGTACACATTCTCTCACAAATACACACTTTTCAATCACGGTATACATATATTATTCACCAAGCTGTAGCTTTTAATTTAGTGGTCTGAGCTACACACAAGAGAGCTATTTACAGGTAGCCGAAGAGCTGCCAGCTCACAAGCTAGTCATCAGTGGAGAACGATCTAGAACGATCCCTACATTTTTTGTGCCGTCATTCTGTCAAACAATATCTTACTGCAGCTGCTGAAAGCTTGGAGTTTCAGAGCCACGTTTTTTTGGGAGAGTGAGAAGTTCATATTTTCATCATGCGTCATTGTTTGTTTCTTTCCAACAACCTTCTCAGCTGCTTTTTGTATGTACATTTTGAAATCGTTTTTCATTTGTCAACTAGTGGTTTCTATTAGAACATTTTTCAGAGCTGCATTCTTCACTCAATATTTTCCACAATGGAAGTTGTATGGCTGTATTTTTTAATAATCCATTTATTATTAGGAGCATATGGAATGCCCACATGCACATTTCTATTTTGGAGTTCTTTTGAAAGGCAAACAATTTTAGGGGCAGATTTACAAGGAACTGACGCATCTGCATAGATGCGTCAGTTTCCTTGCGTCAGCGCCGAATGTCCTTGCGCCACTATGAATGCGCTGTATTTACAATACAGTGCTCCATGGCGCAAGGATTAACAAATGCGTCAGAAATTCTGACGCATCTGTTGGCGCCAAAGTGACGCATTGCTGGAGTTGCTCATGAAAGTGACGCAACTCCAGCAATGCGCCACAAAAAGCCCTGCGTCATTCCTTACGCCTGCTCTGAGCAGGCGTAGGGATTTTGACGCAGTGAAGACGTAGAGTGACGCAGTGAAATCTTGTAGATTTCACTGCGTCAGTTCTACATGGCGTTTTGCGTGGGAACGCCCACCCTGCATACATTATACCTGACGCAGGTATAATGTGACGCAGGGCTTTACAACGTGACGCATCTCTCTGGATGCGTCACGTTGTAAATGGGCCGCAACATTTACGCCGCGGCTGTGTCACAAAAGTGACGCAACTGCAGCGCAAAAGTCACGCAAGGGGCTTGTAAGTCTGCCCCTTAGTGTTTAAACTCTTGCTTCACGGGCACATTAGTATCAGCTCAAATTAACCCAGCATGGTCCCGTGATTCTGGTGTGGCGGGGTTCTATCACTTCCATGGAAAGAGCTCTAGAAGGCAATTGGAAAACAGAAGAACCTTTGCTTACATTCTATTAATTAAATGCTGTGCTACTCCTTCCTCCCAGGACCTAATTAACGGCGGCTGCAGCGCAGCGATCCTGGTGCACTAAAGGCAAGCCTTTCTGCATGAGTTTGTGCCTGAATCGCACACAGCAGCAGGAATTCTGGTTCTCCCCCACCCACCGATTACCCAGCTGCGCTCCTCCATTCTCTTAAAACTGGCTTGCCGCACTGCTGCCACACTGCACTATACAACATGGAAGGAGTGTTCACATACGCCTCCTGCAAGTTCTTATGCACTCTCTCACACCATAAACCCACCACTCACGCACCAACAGCACCTAGTACCCCACTTGCTCACAATCATACAAACTAGCCAGCCGCTCACACTCACTGTTAGAAATGGGGGTCTCTAGTTGGCAGAGGTAGGTACCTTTGTCCAAATAGGGACCCTTGCTTCTAGTCAGGGTAAGGGGGATACACTTCTAAAATAACCCCTGCTCAACCCCTTGGTAGCTTGGCACGAGCAGACAGGCTTATCTCAGAGGCAGTGTGCAAAGCATTTGTGAACACATACAGTAATACAGTGAAAACACTACAAATGGACACCACACCAGTTTAGAAAAATAGTAAATCTTTATCTAAACCAACAAGACCAAATTCGATAAAAATCCAACATACAATACTCTTGAAAAATAGTACTTGTGCAAAATAACCTTTAAATTTCAGGAAAATAAATAAAACACAGTTTTTCCGACTCAGTAGCTCCTCCTGGGGCTACCGCGATACTGAATACGACAGAGTCTAACAATTCCAGCCGATCGCGTCGATACGGGCCAGCTAAAGCGTCGACAGACTCAGACACAGTACCTTTCTTGTTGCGACCAACACGTCGGTGCGAGTCGGTCGGTCGGGGAAAACATTGCGGTCGCGTTGTGAAACGGAGTGTTGCAGCGGACGATGTCCTCACGATTCGGTGCAGGCAGCGGCTCATTGACGGAGTCGGTGAGACCAAGGCTTGCGTTGAAGGGTGAGACGATGCTCGCTGCAGTTCTGGCAGGTCACGGTGCGGCGAAGAAGCTGGTCGATGTTCGGATCGCGCCGCGACGGAGTCAGTGATGTCCTTGCAGCGTGTAGCGAAGCGTTGCGGAGTGCGGTGCCCACAGGACGCAGTGCAAGCAGCGGCTCGTTGACGGAGTCGGTGAGACCAGGTTTGCGTTGCGAAGCGAGAATTGCTCTCGGCGGTGCTTTCAGGACACGGAATCCTGCGACGGACTCGATGACAGAGTCGGTTACCCTTGTCTTCTGCGGCGACGATCAGAGATGGTGCCCACAGACACGGTGAGGTCTTTGCTGTTCCTGAGACCTCTAGAACAGGGGGCAAGCTCAGTTCAAGCCCTTGGAGATCTTTTCTTCAAGCAGGGGGACAAAGCAAGCAGTAAAGTCCTTCTCTCCTTTCCTTGGCAGCAAGTAGCCACTGCAGGCCAACCCCAGACAGCAAACAGCACAGGGGCAGTATTCCTCCTCACCTTCTCCGGCTCTTCTCCTTGGCAAAGGTTCCTCTCGATTTCCCAGAAGTGATCTAAAAGTCTGGGGTCTAGGCCCCTCTTTTTATACACAAAAATCCTTTGTTCTCTGAAGGCAGAGAGTGTCTGTACCCAGCCAAAACCAGTTCTGTCCTCACTGGTTCAGCTTCCTGGCAGGAGGTGGAGACAGCATTGTTGAAGGCAGATCAGGCCCATTCAGGTGAAAGGAAATCTCCTCCCCCTACTCTAAATGCAGCCCAGGTCTATTCAGCCCAGCCCTGACTCATCAGGCTCTCTGGGCACACTGCCCCTCTCCAGTCCCTGTTATCCAAAAGCCAGACATGCAATACACAAACCTGGCAGAGGCACACTGGATGGTTAAGCAAGAAAATACCTACTTTCTAAAAGTGGTATTTTCAAACACAGAATGTAAAAATCACCCTCACTAAAAGATGCATTTTAACATTCTGAGTTTAGGCATACTAAACTTTATTTTCCTACCTTGTTCCCAGGGGCAGTTATGTTTATAAGATGTTATAAGCAAACTCCCCATTCTGTCCTATGGGAACAGGTAGCCTTGCAATAGTGAAAAACGAAATTGGCAGTAATTCACTATCAGGACATGCTACACACACCAGAGCATGTCCTACCTTTCACATACACTGCACCCTGCCTACAGGGGTACCTTGGGCCTAACTTAGGGGTGACTGATATGTAAGAAAAGAGAAGGTAAGGGCCTGGCAAGTGGGTGCACTTGCCAAGTCGACATGGCAGTACTAGACTGCACACAGGCTCTGCAATGGCAGGCCAGAGTTACATTTCACAGGCTGCTCCTGTGGGTGGCACAATCAGTGCTGCAGCCCACTAGCAGCATTTGATTTACAGGCCCTGGGCGCACACAGTGCACTGTACTAGGGTCTGACTGGTAAATCAAATATGCCAATCATGGGATCACTAATTCATAACAACAATTTACAGGGAGGGCATATGCACTTTAGCACTGATCCGCAGTGGTAAAGTGCCCAGAGTCAGAAAACCACCAACAACAGGTCAGAAAAAATACAGGAGGAAGGCAAAAAGTCCTGGGATGACCCTGCAAAAAGGGCCAAGTCCAACACTCACACAGACCAAACACCACCCAAACAACATGCCACACTCACATGCATGCTCCCCAACACCAACCCGCTCACCAAACACTTGACAGAGATATGGGACCATGCTCCGGACCTGCTCTGTCTGACAGAAACATGGCTAAACCACACCTCAACAGTGGAGAGCACTACAGGCATCCCTACCAGCTACATTCATATCATTATCATTAGGAAAGACCGTCAGGACAAGCCCAGAGGTCCCCACCCTATTCAAAGATACCATCAGCTGCACCACCTAAATGGAAATATCCACCAGCTAGATAAAACACCTCACATTCAAGATACACACCAAAGCCAACTACTCCCTGGGCATAACCCTCATATACAGAAAACCAGTACCCTGCACAAATTTCACCAGCAACATCATGGAATACGTTGCACTCCTCATCATCAACGCCAGCCCCTTCATCCTCCTTGGACACCTTAACTTTTACCTAAAAAACTACCTAGACCCAACCTCTATGGCCCATCTAGAAGATCTCAAAAACTTTGGCCTCACCCAGCATGTTACTGAACTTACCCACACCGCCAAACACCAATTGGACCTGATTTTCTCCTTAATTAGCAACAGCACTGTCAACAAGCCAGCAACTATGACCTGGACAGAGCACGCCCTCGTCAATTTTAGCTTATCTATCCCACACCATCACAGACCTACCACCACCCGAACCACCTACTGCCGCTGGAAAAGCATCTCAGAAGAGGGATGGGCTTCCGTCCTCTCTGAGCACTGGCCCGAGCACACCAGCGACTTGCTGAAAGCCATCAAAAACCTCAACAGCTGGATCACCGCATTCACCAACAACCTGGCTCCCCTCAAGCACAAATCAACAGCAAGAGCCTTACCAGAGGCCAGCTGGTATACAGAGGAAATCAGGCTAATGAAATGCCACTGCAAGCAACTATAGCACAAATGGAGAGCAAGTTGAGATACCATAGATAAAGACATCTTCAAATCAGCCATAAGGAACTATCACCAGCAGATACGGAACTCCAAGCGCACAGCTCTTTAAGATCGCATTGACGCCAGCACTAACAGCAGCAGGGACATTTTCACCATCATCAAAGATTTCACTGCGCCTCCTGCCCCTTCCAACAACATCAGCCCCTCATAAGACCTTTGCAACAAACTCTGGAAATTCTTATGTAACAAAATCACCACCATATAAAGCAACTTCGATCCTCAACCAGACCCCATCACCACCGCAACTCAACTTCCAATCACAGCTGATGAACGAGCCCTGACCTTGTGGCCTGCCATCACCACTGTCGAAATCTCTGCTACCATGAAGGCCATCCACTCGGGGGCTCCATCTGACCCTTGCCCCCACCACCCTTCACCACAGTTGCATTACCTTCCACCATCCACCCAGACACTTCTGCTCTGCAGGACTCCTACTTGCACACATCCCACACATATGCAGATCCAGATCAAGGAGGACGGGTGCTCTCTTACATCACACCAACAGCATGGAACGACCTCCCACTTCACAGCAAGAAGCTGAAGACCAGGCTTTTGAATTATCCAAGCTACCATAGGCAGGGCTAAGCACACACACCTGCTCTGTACCAGGATACCCTTACGAGTGATAATGCACTTTAAAAATACACATAACATAACATATGCTCAAATCAAGTCAATGAAATCAGATTTAAGAAAAATACTTAGAACTATGTTACTCTAAAGTAGAGAGGAAGGAGCTGAGTGTTTGTGTCATTTCGAGTTGATGGACCCTGTTTAACCTCCGACTCCTTGCTGAAGCACACACACAGCTCATTCCTCTCCCAATGCTTCTCACAGCAGAGAAGATTTGTGAGAGTAGGAACTGTCTATAGCAACAGAAGAAATTAACAATAAGTTAGAATTGGAATGAGAGCCACAAGGAACAATGCTAGCTCCTCCCCTTCCAACTCTCACTTCATCGCTCATTTCTTTTGTTGGTGGAGTGGGAGGGAGGGTGGCAGGAACTGGGTTGCTCTTCCGCCCTCTCTCCCACCTCCAGACAAACTAGATCAGGTTGAAGGCCTAGCTTGGGAGGAGATGGAGACGGTGAGAGGATGCAGGCCTTAGTCCCTCCTATGGGTCCACCTATGGGCTTGATCCTGGTGAAGGAACTGAGTGAGGATAGTGAATCCCTCTTGGCTGTTCTGAAATGCATGTTACATCACATTTGACATCATACATATTTCAATAAGGAGGCCTAGAAGTTAGCACTATTATCTGTGTGTTTGGGATCTTAGCCAACATTATCAGCATAACGTTTTAGCAAAGTTGATTAGGGCCATTGTTAAGTGTGCTCAAAGTAAATGCTTTGCACACACTAATGGCTTCCTTAGATGTACCTGTAGCTATTCACAAAATGTTATTTTTTAAGAATTACGGATGCAAGATGGAAGAAGGATGTGCCTGCAGAAGACAACTCCCTCCCCCCTTTCGCTGCTTTTGTTTTGTATCTAGCACTGTCTGGAGTGAATACACATAGTTTTCCACCAGGAAAGGTTTGTATATTCCTGGTGATCAGCACATAGGCAGTGACACTAGAGTCCTTTCTGGGGAGCAGCTTGACTTCAGCTTATTAACAAGTCTGGTTCTGCATGGGCACTGCTACTGATGGTGGATCCCCAAGGTGGAGCAGAACGCTGCCCATGTCCACCTGGCTACAAAGAAGGCTGCGGTGTCCCAGTGCTATGCCTCATCATCACTCAGGTAGTGAAGTATAATCACACTTTGAGCGACCAACACCATGAACTTTAAACTTAGGAGGAGCGCAGCTGGCAAGGCTCATGATGGCTCTGAATGCTCTGGTCTCCCACTGGAACCAAACCTTTTCACCTCCTTATATTGACAACAACAGGGTCGAGTGATCCAGGTTAAAAGCATTGTAAATGTTTGCTACTATTTAGTATTGTACAACATTTGCCTTGCGATGACTTTAAAACACTAACCAGCACTGTAAAAATTATTGATATTTTTATCTTCGAATGGCAGTGTGAGCCCAGATGCAAGTGTGGAAAATACCCTAACTTTCCTCCTTCAAATGTTGCCCTGGATATCACTTGAGTCAAATGTGTGTCTAGGTAATTTGGGTTTGAGATGTTTTTTGAAATACAAGTCTCTGGGTGTTTCAACACTAAGCACTGCCAAATCCCCTGAAAACGTTCACTTCCCCATGCTTAGGCGCCACATTGTAGTACATCTTGCAATGTTCTGCAGTTGTGTGTTACTGGCACTTGTGTGAATCACTGGGCACAGTCTTCAGGGTCTTGATTTATGTGCACGCCTGTCATTTGTTCTGCAAGTAAACTTCTATTTGCAAATGGACCTGTAAGAAAACACATCTGATTTTCATGTTTCCCCCAGGCTTTTATTTGAAACTCTGATTTTTTAAATTGTGCAGTGGGCCGAGGCATGCTAAAATATCCCCGATCAGAAGTGCTCTGTAAAAACGGTATGCCTTTATTACCTCAGCACAGATCCCTCTTCTGTAGACTGGTGCTGACTGTTAATGCACTAGAAAGTCACTGATAGGTATAAGCAGTGCTCAATTTAAGGCAGCGGTTGCCCGGGTGGGGTGGAGGGGGCGGCAGTATTCATATAGAACTGGCTGTGCTGCTGCGGAAGAATCACTTATTGATTGTCATGCCGAATAAATCAGCCTCACAGATCCCACCCTATGAAGTCAGCTAAAAGTCTGTATGTAAATTCTGAACACTTTGATGCAGATCCAATGCCTACTTAGGATACAATTATAATTTCACTATTAAATTGAACGCATCCTCAAGCATCACAGGGAACATACACAGTGGTCTCAAAAGGGGAGGTAGGTTGATCTAGCCACACCATATGAACATTTCTGACTGGATGGAATTACCCACTTCTGGGAGCTTTCAAAAGGGGCTTCTGGCAGATACACTATCAACACTGCAAATCACATAATACTGAGATAACAGGAGGAGAACACATTGGATTCACTCTGCAAGGGACAGGATTGTGCTGGCTACAGGCTGATGGAGTTGATAGGTGAGGGGGCTCTTTAGCTCTAAAGTGGTCATATTCCAACTTAGAATTTAGCTCACAAAGAACTATGAGTGATGTTTCATGACCATTGCAACAAGAGGAAGTAAAAGTGGGTGCAGTGTAGGTGGAAAATGTTTGGAGGTTGATTTAGGTTCACCCGCCAAATCAAATGCTAGTTCCTTTTAAAAATCATTACCTTGTCTCTTAACACTTTGGAGAAAAATATAGAAACAACAGAAAAAGAAGAAGGGCCCTGCCTTTTGCAATAAGACAGTAACATAACGTAACATAACATATGTATTTGTAAAGCGCACGTTCACCCATGGGCATCTTGGAGCTAAATAACAGATGTTTATTGTTACCCAACTCAATGGTACTCATTTTATTGTGCTAACAACCAGTGAAACACTTCAAGATTTTGTCCTCCTCTTTACTTCAATCTCTTTGCAAATTGCTTTCTTCCAGAACAAGGGGAATTTGATTCCTTTCTTGGTTTGCTTGAATATTTGAACCCGAATCTAATGGGAAGGCTGCTGGATGAGCATGCTTCAAGGGGCTTTGTGCTGTGATTGTGATGCCAAAAGGTCCAGAACCGAGGCAGACATGCTGGCCACAGAAACCCTTATCTAAGTGGAGTCAATGCGGAAAGAACTGACCTAGAGTAGTACATCTAGAACATCTAGAATGTGGGGGTGGTAAAACTGCAATTCTTCTTTTCCTTTTTGAACCAAAAGTCTCCATACTCAAGCGATGAGGCAGCTTGACATCTAAGTTATTTCACCTACTTCAAGCCATGGCTGTTTGAAATGATTTGGCCCTCTGAGAACTTTTCGAACGCTTATGGAACGTTTGGTGGGATGCACATCCGTAGGTATCTGATTTTGAAATGACCTTCCCATCTACCTATATCTGCCACCACTCTGTTCAGTGATCCGAACTCTAGAAAAAAAATCCGACTATCAATGTGGAATTTCCAATTGGGGCAAATATGTTTCTACAGGTGGGGTACAGGCATTCTTGGGACTTTGTGTTGCTTGGAACTTTCTCAGTTAGAGCCCTTACCGCACCAAGGTCTTCTGCTAGACCCATCTATTAGGATGGGTCATTAGGGACAGTCACTAGGACTGTCTCTTGTTGCTCTCACAAACCCCTAGGGGTGTCATGCTTCATCAGAGGAGCAGAGGAGCAGAGGAGAGTAGGCCTGGCGTACTGGAAGCACTCCTGATACCCCGCAGCTGTGCGCACCCTCTGACTCGACTGATGAGGCATAGCAGACCGTTTAATTAGGTTGGAAGATCATTTTAACTATGAACAAGTATGTACCTCCCTTTTAGAGGGGGACCGATCGTAATGATTTAAGTGTGGGGTAGGCTCATTACCCTTTTGGTCCTGAAGAAGCGCCACGGATCATTTAGAGACCATAGAGGTGAGAAACATGTTGACCCGTGTTTTACTTCACTAAGTTACACAGAGCAACTTCGGCACATTAGAACCCTTAAAGTAGCACTAATCTATCCAGGTTTTTTTAACCTGGCAAGGAGTCTATACATTAAAGGTTATTCTGACATCCCCTAGTCAGTTTTAACTCACTTCGTCGCACACATCAAAACCCACCCCACCTGGAGACCCTTGCATTCATCAAACGGCGATGAAACGAAAAGATCTCCGCTAAAGTGACCCTTCGGGGGACCTGTAGGGCATTGCAGAGCCGGCCTGACGAGGAGCACCTGCCCGATGATGAAGAATGACACCCGTAGGAGTGTGTGAGGGCAACAAGAGACAGTCCTGGTTACTGTCCCTAATGTCCTATCTAGAGCCTGGATATCTTTTTTGTGTCTTTCTCTCTCAGTAACAGTGACGCTCCATTTGATTTAATTATAGTTTCGGAGCACCGGTACTGGACCTTTTTTTTGCTCCTAGTCCCCCCCCCCTTTTCTTATGACATGTTGACCCGTGTTTTACTTCACTAAGTTACACAGAGCAACTTGGGCACATTAGTACCCTTAAAGAAGCACTAACCTATCCAGGTTTTTTAACCTGGCAGGGGAGTCAATACATTAAAGGTTAATGTGACATCCCCTAGGCAGTTTTAACTCACTTCATCGCACACATCACGACCCACCCCACGCAGTGGGTCAGAAAAGCGTACTGGTGTTTGCAGGTGGAAGAAGCTGTATATAAGGCAAGAGGATGCCTGAGAAAGTTTGAAAACATTTGGGGCCCATGGCGAGAAATATGTGAACAGGACTAACTAGTTGGTTCACGCACAAATATGAAGGAAGAGAGCATATACCACAGTGTGGTTCATGTGTATATATGATGAACAAGTAAATAGACTATTTACATACATACGAATGGGAAACACAAGAATAAAACTTTGCTCTTCCCTAGAGGTCCTCTTGAAAGGGTTTGTAGATGCTGTAAAGTTGTATTAGTTAAGGCTTTCTGCATATGTGCATGCAAAAAATATTAAAAATCATTAACATTTTGTTTAATAAAATAAATTAAAAAGGCAATGGACGGAGTTCACTTTTGTCCCAGTTAATTTTGTACACGAAGAACAAAGCAAAAGAATCAATCAGTAATATTAAGTTAGGTAACCTCGAGCTCCTAAGAGGAGGTGGAATGTTAGCTCATACTTACTGGGGACAGAGTTCAGCATTTCCTACGCCACTGAATGCACCATTGCTTTGTTTTGGTGTTGCTGTGCTATGTGGTGTCTTTCTAGTTTGAGCCAACGCGGCTTTCTATGGTGTGTGTCCTGGGCAAATTGTTTCCTGGCGGCAGCTTTTCAGTAGAATTACACGCCATGAGGTTGTTGTTGCCTGCAACGTCTCTGTAATGCTGAAGGCATGGAAGAATTGGGCTTAATAATTTAGTAGTCCATGCCAGGTTTTCTTCCTTTGGTTAAGGTGACAGAATGGGGGCCTTATTTATGAAGGCCTGCAACACTTTTACGCCACCGTTGCGCCACATTTTGTGGCCACCTTGCGCCATATTTACAAAGTGACGCATCTAAGCAAATGCGTCACTTTGTAAAGGCCTGCGCTACATTATACCTGTGTCAGGTATAATGTATGCAGGGTGGGCGTTCCCCCGCAATAAAGGGTCGTAGAAGTGGCGTAGTGAAATCTATGAGATTTCACTGCGACACTTCTAGGACGCTACTACATCAATATCTTACGCCTGCCTCACAGCAGGTGTTCGACTGATGCAGGCCCTTTCATACGGGGCTTGCCCCATGTGAAAGGACACATTGCTGGAGTTGCGTTTGTTTTCAGACACACCCCAGCAATGCGTCACTTTTGCGCCTACACATATGTCAGTAATACTGATGTACCTGTAACTCCTTGTGACATGGAACGCCGCACATTAAATACGACGCATCCATGGGGTCGCAAGGAAGGTGAAAACTGTTGCATTGGTGTTTTCACGCAGCGATGCAACAGTTTTTATACATGAGGCCCTAAGCATTTTCTGTTTCTTTCCACAGGTATACTTCGTGTTTTGGGCCATAAAAAGCAAACCAGACCAGTTCCAACTTGTGTCACAATCATACTTGTTTGTTTGTTGCTCGCTTGTTGAACTCACTGGTTCTCCTTAATATCCTGCTTCTTTTTTCAAGTTGTGTTTTTCTGTTCATCCTGTTAATTGGAATGGCTTGATGGAAGGTTTTATTTTACTGCATCCAGTTTTATTTCTTCCATCATACTTCACATCCAGTCTTATCTGTTCACTACCTGTGACAAATTTGGAATCTAAGGTTGCTTTGGGAAGTGGTTGACTCTCTCTTTTTCTCAAAGGGAGGCTTGAGCCGCTGCCTAAGAGACCTGCCCTTGACACAGCGACTATAGGTTTTCTTTAGGAGTGGGTGAATTGAGATTGAAGGCTATTGTACCAGTGGTGTCAATTGAATTATCATTTATTAACAGTTTACGTTGATTATATTTTTGAAAGGTGCCAGCATTAAAACAAGACGGAGGAGTGTGGCTCAATGGTTAGAGCGGCAGACCCTGATGCAGAGATCTGGCCCGGGACCAGGGTTCAATTCCCGCCTCGGCGGGTCTTGGGCTCAATTTCCTCGGACCTGATAATTCTCGCCTCGGTGCCTATTCTAATCATGGGTCCCACTCTGCAACTCTGGGCAATAGCTTGCTTAATCTCCACAACGGCCCCACCAGCGCTGGGATGCCTGGTTTCACCTTGGGGGTGCCCAGGAGTGGACATTTCACAGGGAAA
This sequence comes from Calotriton arnoldi, assembly GCA_963921515.1. NCBI lineage: Eukaryota > Metazoa > Chordata > Amphibia > Caudata > Salamandridae > Calotriton > Calotriton arnoldi. Next base: position 3,079,580 of record CAWUFW010001018.1, on the reverse strand, counting down.
AGACAGGAAGGGTTCCACAGCGGTATGCGTACAGCGCCAGGACACCCTAGGGTAACAGTGCGCTTTACAAGTACAAATTTCATTTCATTCATTTCAAGACCAGTGATGAGTATAACATTGTTAACAAAAAGAAAAGTGGTCCAAAGCAAAACGATTAATTGTGCAAATGATGGATTATATAGGGATTCGCATAATATAGTTGGAAAGAATGCTTCAGTGAATGGCACATTTGACATTCAGTCAAGCTTGGTAGAACCCTTGGCCTATACAACATTAGTTTCCATGATGAAAGGGTTTATCGCCAAGCATTTTAAGTCAAATAGTGCAGAAGATACACTAGTTTTTTAAACAAGAAAATGCCAGTAGAATAGCTGCCGTCACCTGAAAATGTTTTATCTCAATTATTTTTAGATTCTGCAACAGAGTTTTTAGAACCTCATTTAATATGTTCCATCAAGTAAATTTGAACTCATCTGGTGATAAATAGTCTTGTGAGGGAATTCAAGCTGGTACTGGTAATTATTTTACCCCAAAACAGAATTGACTCACAAATTTAGATGGGGGTTAGAAGGCAGCAGAATCGGGAATTCCAAGACAGTTTGTTTCAAACTTAGATATATCTGCCTCTGTGCCATCCTCAATGTTGGATGTTCTACTTATTATGGGGAAGACCGCTGCCCATTTTTTTGGAAACATTGGTTAAAAATAACAACGCAAGGAAGACTCGTGCAGGATTTCTTAAACCAATTATATTGGAATTCATGTATGCCATTTGTGGTAAGGGCATTAGAGGTGCTGCCTCCTAGAGGGGTGGAAAATGACCCATTAGAGTAAGTTAAAATGGTCGATTAAAGTTATTTGGTTATCACGTAGGCCAATGCGAATTAAAAGCCGAAGTGACTACATCTTCTATAGGAGGTATCATGTTCCCTTTATGGGCAACCCAAGGGTAGCTAAAAGAGGAAACTATTGTTAAGGAAGCCTAGAATATGTAGAACCAAACATACAAAGTCCTCAAAGCCAGCTTCCAATAGAAAGGCCACAAATACTGTACCATCCATACTGTCTAAAGCAGCTATTTGCAATATAAAACAACTTATTAGCATAAACAAATCTCAAGGAGGAGGGGTGCATTCAAAAGCGAGTTTGTAGTGGGATGCGGTGCTCTGGTTCCCCTTCAGGGAACAAGCTTTGATGAAGGAAAATTGACCCAAGAAAACCAGACGGTGCTGGAAGGAGTGGGGGAAGTGGAGGAAATGTAGCCTCTGTGCACACCAAAAAAACAAATAAGGGAAAGATTGAGTTACCCAATTCAGAGAATAAGGAATGTGGTTATAGTTTGTGCTTATATCTAACTTGCTTAGATTGAGGAAAAAAAGAAATATAAAATGGAGACCACTAAATCAGGCAAATCTACTACAGATATTTCATATGTGTTCCTCCCTAAAAGTGATATCTCCAAATTATTTAAAGCAGGTAAGTTTTCTAAAGAATAAAGATAGGAAAGAAGTTACAAAGATTCTTTTATTCTCCCTTTTGGTTAAAATATCAATATGGAATACTGAGCAAGAAATAAAATCAAGTAATTTGAATATTTCCAAAACAAGAAATAAAACAATTGCAAGTTTATCCATTTTTGTATGATCATGCTGGAATAAGTAGCAACCAAGTTTTATTTTCCTGAATGATGGTATTCAAAAGGTTACAAAAGAGGACTGTTGTGCTGAATAAATGGAATTTTAAAGTAATAACTCTAGGACAAGTGATATGCCTTAGGGTAAAATATCTCAACACAACCTGTTTTTTTCCTCTTGTTATATTCATGGTTCAGGTAAGATGTTGAACTCAGAATGTATTAAGGAAGTATTGCATCAGGATGACATAATTTGTTTCCAGAAGACAAGGTTGTGGGGAGAAAAACCACTGTTTGATATTTAGAAAGAGAGCAAGAGGTACAAAGCAAGTGAACACCAAATCTGACTGAAATTAGGCATGCAAAATCAGTTTACATACTAATTCTGCTTCTATTTATAGCTTGATAATGGTTAATGTATATGTAATACTGGCAGATAAACAATATAATATGAGCCAACAAAATCTCTTCAGTGATGATTATGGGGATATAAATTAGTAAGTTCCATAATAGTTTGACTGTGATAATGGATGATTTCAACTTACGTCTGAGCTCAAAACAGGATGACTCATGCCGGAATGACTTACTGTTTATAATATTCCAGAGGCTGTATCCCCAAAATTTGTTAGATTTAAGGAAGCTTTTAAAATGCAAAATATTTAGCCAATTGGGGTTTGATTTGATTGATTGTTTTATTTCTGATACCCTGCAACTCAAAAATGTATGCAAGGCAAACAAAGGTTTTGGGTTGATTACTGATTTATAAGTGGTCCAGCTAGAAGACAGTGACCACTCTTTCATAAGACCTATCCCAAGTTTGTATGTGAATTCTCAGGAAAAGGGGATACTGTAACATGTGGATTTCCTAGGCAGATGAACAGGTTTTGGCTGTCCAAAACCCTTATTCTTCGTATTCTTGACAGCTAAGCACACCCCTTTTAGCATTTTCATACACAAAATACATATAGTTCAGAATCTTCAATAAATATGTGGAATTCTTATGTTCATATTCTTCTTTTATTGGTTTCTTTAAAATCAGTAGCCAACGCGTTTCCTCCTTATGGACTTCTTCAGGGCTACAAAATACATATAGATACAAAAACTATATTTAAAATATGTACAAATAAATCCAGTTACACTAATCGTGAGACATACAGGAAAACTATTGCCTGCATTGAACACACCCCACATGTGACAAAATCCAAATCTATAACAATTCATTTATATGCACTGTTCACCTCAGACAGTCTCATTTGACAACTTTTATTGGCTCCAAAGTAAACCTTATGCTGAACTAAATTTTCAAAAGTTGGTTCTTCTAATTTGAAAACGGAGGATCCTCTTTACTGGTTTTTCAGCCATTATTTTGACGTATCGACATAGGGAAGTCCCCACTTCATTTTTTTATCTTGTAACCAACTAGTTTAACAGAGTCAGTTTTAATCCTTAATTTGGATTGCCAAATCTTTTAATACTTTATTCTTTGTGGTAAATTCATTTTGACCTATGGGATGATGCTATTTGGCCACTATTACTTATTAATGTCCACATACCTCCGTTTTCAGTTCCTCTCAGCATTACATCTATGCTGCTATGTGTATAGTGAGTGTCATCTGTTATTTTCTGGAAAATTTGCACTTTGAATCCTATAAAAATTATAAGAGATCTCATTTCAGCAAAGAGACTAGTAAAATTGGGAACGTTTTAATTTAAAATCTTTACAAAATCCTCATACCTTTAATGATGAACCCAAGCAGACAAATTCTTGCTATGGGTCACTGTATACCGTGGTCCAACTTTTTTAATAAAGCGGTATTCTTCTAGTTGCACTTGTAAGTTTTCATAAGCCCTAATGTCAAAACAGATTTCACTGTCAGTTCAATTTACATGCTTAGAGTGATAAAATGGATAAAGTTGGACAAGTCATTTGGTCCAATATAATATCTTATGGGCCTGAAATTTCAGACATATCTATACCTAATACACAAAAATAAAAGCTACGGTAATGAGCATTATTCTGACATTAAGTTGCGCATCCATTTATAAGTCAGAGGTTGCGAATTCTTTATCTCATATTGAAATCACATTTTTATTCTATTGCATAAATCTGTACATATATTTAAATATCTTCTCAACATCAAGGGAGGCGCATAGTCAAATCAGATTTCAAACTCTATATTCCATCTGATTCAATTCCAGGAGGCAACAAACACTAAGGTAATACGCAGTTCACTTGGAAAAACATCTATCAATTACCAAGCGAAACTATTTGTCAATACTAATCATTTGTATAATCGAAGGTCCTAGACATCATCTATGAGAGATCCCAATTTGTCAAGCATGTGCTCATGATAACAAATTGAGATCATTATAAAATTATTTTTATCTTTTTACTCTTCTTTTTTTTCTTTTTCGTACAGCATTGATCTTGTTACAAGAGAAATAATTTAATCTTACTTCTGCACATACATTACGGGGTCAACTAATAAGAACAGGTGTTAAAACTTATGTTTCGTATATAGGCCCTAATGTAGACCCGTTCATATATGCCATAATGTAGAAATACTCATATATGCCCTATTATGGTCATACTCGTATATGCCCTATTATGGTCAAACTCGTACATGCCCTATTATAGTCATGGCTCCTAATATAGGCATGATCTTTCACCTACATTAGTTCCCTACAGTACACAACGAGCTCTGAGGGTTGAACATTATCTAGTCTGTGGTTAGAACACTGCGAGGTCTTTCCAGAAAACAGGCCTACAATGTACTCATAAATTATGCATGAGCATTCACCAGCTACATCTCCCGCATAATATGTATGTACAAAGTTCACCCCTGACGTCTTCCTCATGTCTAACAAAGACCAATACAAACCATACTGAGGGACGAGACACTTTAGGGTATAAATACACCACATCTTGCCACTGTAAGATAGAGGGAACCGAGACTTCCATGCTGACACACTGACCAGAGATGCTGAGGCTCCTGCATGCAGTCGTTCCAGCTGACAGCGGTCTAACACAGCCCTTGCGGGGTGTCCAACTCGAGACCAGGACGGTGTCCCACACACTCTCTATTCAAGTATGGGGGTTCGACTAAATCCTAGAAGGATTCTTGGCTCTTAGGCTTTTAGACCTACACATATGCTAGGTACACTCAGGTACATCTAGTTAGGCATCGTAGGAGTACGCGCACTTTCATAATGCCTTTTATATTCATGTATGTATTCATGATTATTGCAATATGGTAGAACTATTCTATCCCTTCACTTTTATCGTACTGCTGATAATATATCTCTGCTATTGTCTGCTGGTTGCTGCAGCACATATATTTTACACTAGAATAACAACTGTTCGATAAATACTTATTGAAACGCCCACACTGTTTATTCTGTGTAACTCTCTGAGACAAACCGAATAAGTAAGCACGAGTGACTGAGCGAAAAGTAGTATATTGTTTCCACGATTCTGAGGAATTAGGGTTGTCATGATCTAAGGTTGCCAGAAACTAATCTCTCCCCGATAAGAGGAGATCCTAGTGGCACTGTGAGCTAGCTAATGCAAATCCGGCTAACATACGCGGTGGGGGTGCACAGAATCAGTCTAACACCAAGCCCACAGTATATGTTATCCAAACGCGCAGGTCCTGCAGGGGTACTATAGGAACCACACGACATGGCGCCGCCAACGTTGGTTGGGTACTTATTTAACAGTTGAATCTGAGTAGTTCAGTCGTGCTATTCTCAGAGAACCTACTCACAAAACACCAGAGACGTCTGGAGTGGGTGGGCATAAACTCCGCCACAGCTGAGTAGGCGAGATATCCTATTTATCGGCTGTTGGTTAATCAAGCTTGAAGGACATTTAGTTCCTAAATTGTGCTTAACACCTCATCTTACTTCCCTTTGAACACTTCTTCCCCTAAAGATGCCCGATTCCGAGGCAGGGGACGACAGAGTTGACCTGAATTTCTTAGAAGGAGGAGAAGATCCTGCGGATGCAATACAGATTGCACCAAAATTCAGAATGACAGTCACCTTAAGACTATTAGAAAATGGTTTACAAGCTAAGGGTGGCATGGTAGTTTTCGTGATTGAGGCACATGAATCAAACAAAACAGAGGTGTTCTATTCATGGGTTACATTCCCAGCAGCAAATGCCATAACAAAGACATTTCACTACTATATAAAAGGAGATGCACCACGGGAATATGGTCCGTTTGAGGACATAGAGATTCCACTCACTTACCAGGAACATTATTACTGGTTTAATGGCGCCCTACCCCACGTACGAGGAAGAGTAAGAATAGGCCCGCTCGGAGGAGACGGGGCCACATGGCCAATACTAGCGGCTTACACACCGCACCCTGACATTGGAACAATGCCACAGCCAGAATTACTCGTACAACACAGAGATTTAATTAAAATCTACAGAAACCTGACACAATTCGTCATGAGGACTTTAACAATCCAACCTGCACCAGGTGCAGCAAATAGTACTCCAGCTCAGGGTACAGGAAATAAAATTACTCCTCAAACATTACACGCAGTAATGGGCAAAATGCCTGCAAAACGCAAACAAATCCCATTCTGGATAGCTCAGAAAATAACTCAGCTTGAGGCAGTATTCCCGAATACTACCACCTATGAAAAACACAGAATTCTAACAATCTGCTTGCCCATGGGGATCACACCACAAGTAGAGGACTGCACCTCTTGGGGTTCAGTCTTTGCTGCCATATATACCAGAACACATGGTATCCTGTCCTTAGCAGTAGTACCAGACGTATTGAGACAGATACAAAATGAGTACGGAGCAGAGCCTGCCCTAAACTTAGGGATGAAGTTACTAAATAACTTTGATCAGGTATCAGCCATTATACTAGCTAACATTAAGGGGGAAGCAGCTTCAGTGGCGATCCGCCAACGCCTAAGGGAGTTCAGTCCAGTAGATCAACAACACGAACTACTAAAAATAATTGAAACTGCATATGCAGAATTAGGCAGAGACAGTCTAGGTGGGAAAGCATTAAAACCACAACTGGGCAGTCCTGAAAAGGACACTACAAAGCAGACACCTACTTCTTCTAAAAATAAGTGGGAAAATAAAAAACAACAAAAGTCTAAAGACAACAGATCCCAATCCTGAGGCAGGTCTCCTAAACAGGAGCCCTCTGAAAGGAGGTATAACCTCAGGAATAGGGATAATATTAAAAAACCTGACAGGTATCAGGATACTGATACACGTTCCTCTCGTTCCTTTCAGGGTTCGTCAAGAAACTCCGAGAGGGAAGGACGGTCAGAACACAGACAAGAGGAGCGTACAAAGTCCAGAGACACGCAACGCACTGCGGACTACGCACTTAAAAAAGAAGATAAACAAAAACCTCAGTTCAAAAAGAAGAAGGTAGCAGGTCTCAAGATCAGACATGCCCAGAATTCTGAGGACACAGCTTCTGAACGGGGAATGGGCTCTGACGATGCTAGACAGCGCTGCAGAAGTAACGATAGCTCGCCAGAACCTGAAGGAATTTCTGGTGACAGCGGAGTTGAGTGAGTATATCACAGTGGAAACACCTGATACTCGGGTAAGTGTCCCACATAAGTTACATGAGATAACACTCCGAATGGAGGGGGACAAGCCCAGGAAAGTTAAAGGTCTATTTTGGAAAAATTTGTCATCTGGATATGACATCCTATTAGCAGAGCAAGACTGGCCGCCAGCATTCGTCATGGAGTGCCCAAAGGGAGAAAAGGTAATTTTTCCAGCATTTTCCGACCTCGTTCCCATACATTTAAAACATGCATATGCGCAGGAGTGGGCGGTTGCCCTAGCTCCAGCATTGTACAAAAATCATGCTGGTTGGGATAAGGATTCAACCCACCATGTGATCCCGTTAAAAGTTTCACCAAATGCTCAAAGGCAATATCCTATAAAACAGGAAGCCAAAAAACAAGTCAGGGAGATCCTAGATCAACTTGAATACCAGAGGGTGACTGAAAATTGCACTTCACCTATGAACAATCCTTTGTTCCCCGTAGCCAAACCTGACAACACATATCGTCTAGTTTTAGATTAAAGACATTTATACACTTGCACAAAGACATTTGCAGTTCAAAATGCACATAGTGCCGCATTAATGAATAACATTGTGTGACAAAAATACAAAACAACACTTGATATCTCAAATGGATTTTTCTGCCAAAATATAGCGCCTGAAAGCAGGTATCTGACCGCATTCTCAGCGCTGGGGTCTCAACGGCAATTTTGTTGACTCCCACAAGGGTATAAGAATAGCCCGGGGTTGTTTTCAGCAAGGGTAACAGAGTTACTCCAAAGTTTGGATGAAGAAGCATTGTCCTATGTGGATGATATTTATCTGACGGACGATGACTTACCGAGGCACTTGACCAGGGTGAGCACCATTATCATGGGATTCGCCTCTGAGGGCTATAAATTTAATTTCAAAAAATCAAAAATTGCCCACCTCAATGTCCTGTTTTTGGGGTATGAGCTGTCAAGTGAAGGAAAAAGCCTAGCAGCAAACTTTTTAGAAAAATGTGCGCTGCTCCAACCTCCAAAATCATTAAAGAATTTACAATCAATTCTGGGATTCCTAAAATTTGGTCGAACATACATTTTGGATTACGCAGAAAGAGTAAAACCTTTCTACGACTTAATAAAACCTGATTTTTCAGTCAGACAATCGACACAGGAACATACAAACATCCTACGTTCACTACAGGAAGACATGATAGCTTCTAAACATTTACAGAGCCACGTAAACGTACGCAACTTAGTGATCAGAATAATAGCGGGTCAATGCGGGTACACTTATTTATCTTTCAATGAAGGCGAAACGGTACCAATCGCATACAAATCACACCTGTATACAAACGCAGAAATGCGTTTCACTTCAACAGAAAAAATCCTGACGGCAGTGCAGACCGCTGTAGCAAGAGAAAGAGCTCTGGCTCAGGGAAAATGCATAATTGTCGGGCCCCCAGTACCAGCTTTAGAGGCTGTTACCAAGGCTAGCATTCTAAATGCGAAAGCCTTACATCCCAGATGGATACAATGGGCTAATTCTCTTACTGCAACAGATGTTGAATACAGATTTGATCCAAGTTTAAAAACACAAGCATTTCTGCAATACGAACAAGAATATCCTCTACCAAATGAGATTTTGCCTCTAGATCAGTATGAATACATTATTTACACTGACGGATCTGCTCAACCGGCCATAGGGAGTAAGCAAGCTTACAGCGCGGTGTGTGCAATCGTTAAAGGTCGCATGCGCGATGGGAAGTTCCATCCCAGTAGCACTAAAACGCAATCTCTAGGAGACTGCACGGCTCAGTTGGCAGAATTAAAAGCACTGATACTGGCACTTGTAAATACGGAACACGAATTCCCCACACTAATTGTGTGTGATTCCTTTTACTGTGTACAGTCGTACAATGAATATTTACATCATTGGGAACAAAACGGGTTCAAAGTTGCGAAAGGTGGCACAATTAAGCATAGAATGCTATGGGAACAGGTAGGAGAGGTGAGAAACGAACTACCAAGGGCTCACGTGATACATACACTGAGTCATCAGCGTGATGGCGTTCACGTTGAAGGGAATTCATTGGCTGATGAAGCCGCAAAGGGGGCTGTACGCACATCGCCCGTAGCTGCAATCACTCGTTCAAAAACAAGAATAGACGGCGAGATTTTGGTAGCTGTCAATGCTCCACGCAAAGGCAGCACAGCAGTACCAAAGAAATTTCCACTCAAGTACTCCTACAAGTTAGATGCACAAAACATTCCATATGCTCAGATTCCTGGAGTGGGGGATAGAGTAATACAAAATATGGATCGTAGGCAAGGCTTAATTCTAGCAGCACACGAGGGTTTGGGTTCTGCGCATACAGGCGTTACAGCGACTATTTCTTTACTGAAACGGCGCTACTGGTGGCCAGGGTTAACAAAGCAGACCAAAGACTATGTCTTTAAATGCGACATCTGCCAGCAGATGAAAGGCTCCACCGTAACATGCCCAGCGCGGACACCATTACTAAAATCAGACAAACCACTCGCATGTGTTTATTTGGACCACTGCGGACCCCTACAATCGGATGGGGCCAAGAAATATATCAAGGTTGCAGTGGATTCCTGCTCTAGATTCCTATGGGTCTGGCCTCAGCGCTCGGCTGACGCTCGAACTGTTATAAAAGATTTGCGAGTCTTTATCGGCACATACGCAGTTGGCACGTTACATTCTGACCGTGGCCCCGCGTTTAGCTCTCGGGCTTACAAAGAGGCCATGGAAGGAATGGGCGTAGCATTGCGGTACTCCTCTCCGTACCATCCTGAGGGAAATTCTGTTGTGGAGAGGAAAAACCGACACTTAAAGCAATCTTTAACAGCTAGGGTATTAGGCAAAGGCGGTAGATGGGTCGATCACCTTTATGGGGTCCAACGAGCAATTAACAATCAGCCAAGAAGCTCTCTAGGGGGTGTCACTCCTTAAGAGGTCCTATTTGGGACAAGAATGTGGGTACCTGATCTTGATTGTGAAGGCCATTTGATATCCATGATCGTTTGGCTGTTTTACAGGATCTAAATGAATCCAGGACACAACAAAGCAACGTCCACTTAAAACAGACCGCCACTGAGGAAGTCAAGGCAGTAACGGCAAGACCTGTCTGGATCCCAAAAGTCGGGGATCTGGTCAGAGAGAAGATTGCAGACAAGAAAGAATTTGGGCCATCATACAGAAAGCCTGTACCGGTCCTAGCAATCCAAGGCACAAGAACTGTACTTCTGCCGACTCTTGCCGGGAAAAAGGAGAAAAGATTTGTCTCAATTGACTTAATCGAACCACACTATGTGGCCGATACTAAACAGTAGGCCTCGTGGACTCCACAGTAGCAGACGCCATCCTCTCGCTACAATCCAAGAAGTCCAGACAGAAAGACTCATCACGTTTGAAGAGCCACCTGTACGGAATGAAGGACTAAGCAACAATGCTATGGAACTCGTTCCACTTCAACAAGAAATTCATCTTCAAAATGAAAATCAACTTAACACCCAAGTTGCAATCAGACCGACTACAGACATCTACGTCAACATGCCTTGTCAAGAGCAAAATCCGATTTCAACAAATCCCGATGCAATTCCAACAATTGATCGAACTGCTTCTGGCTATTTCATGAACTTTGATACGTTTTCACTGGATCCAAGCGAGCCGGAAACGACGCCAGCCAAAAAATCACACAAACAGAAACTCACTGACTTTTTGCACTTTTTTAGAAAGACTTACCTGGTGCCACCTTGGATAGAACTATGGTATACCACTGGGATTTTCTTTTTTCTTTTCTGGCTAGGTTTAATTATAACTTTTAGTATGCTTATTAATGGACGATACCTCCAGCAGAGCTCTACAGCCCAAAGAGTCAATTTGATTTTAAAACCACACCAGTCTTCACATCGTGAACCAAGAGACTTGTCTTCAGTGAACATCACAGCAGTTCCTATACCGGACGGTATAGTATGGGACAAAACTGATTATGATATATTCGGTCCAACTGAACTTTTAAAGCTTAAACATGTATTTAAAATTTCTTTAAGTGATATCATTACTTCCAGTACATTTTCTGATGATTGGGACACTGAAACTGTAAATAATTTAATGTCTGATTTAGAAAAACTGCAGCATTTCCGAACAATGAAATGTTAGAAGGTACTTCAGACTATGATACATTGTACTGTTACCAACATTATGGTCATCATTTCTTGCACAAATCTATAACACCTAGAAATGTATTTGAATACCACCAGTGGGCAAACTGCCCAACTCCTCCAAAAGGTAGTTTGCAAACTTTTGCACAGAAGTTCACATACTTTTCAGGGTTCAACACATCTGACCCAAGGTCATTTTATTACAAAGTGGCAACAACATCAGCACAGAAAATTATGTTGACTAACACCAAACAGATTTACTCTGCTTCCTTTATGGCCCAGTTGTCTACACAGGGTTTCGACCTATGGAAGGACACTATAGATTCAAAATCAATCTGGGGTTCTAGGGACTGGCAAGTCCAGGGAACAGAAGCGCTTTTTAGAGCATTCCTCATTCCACAGCAGATAATCTTTCTGAATGAAACTGTGCAACAGACATCCTGTCTTGGACTAGCAAAGAGCAAGGAAATGAACACACCTGGGTTTCCGACACCATCACAGATGGGTGGGGGGCAGAATTCAACTACACATGGGGTAGGATTAGACAACATTATCCAGTACAACACGTCAGATCCCAATTGGACGGGATGGCTGATTTGGCCCATTGACACAAACATTTGTCAACAAACATTCCTAGGGACACCCGAGGGATTTAGTATCCATAGGCCAGATCCTTGCTATGTACAAAGACAACACCCAGGGGTAGTGACATCCTATAGTGTTGGGAAGTTGTGCCTTGATTGGCTAGAGACCTCAACACTCACAGAAGTTAAACATCACTTGACCTTACTCACACCTGATGTAGACCTTAGGGATTTCTTACTAGGCCCAAGGAAAACACGTCAGAAACGTTTCATATATGCCGGCATTTATGCCTACTATAATGAAAACTGGAAAATATCCCAACAGGAGGCCGCCGAAAGAATACGGGAAATAGACTGTATTAACTTAGATAAGGCATTAGCTGTAGTGGATAATGGGTTAACAACTTTGACCTCCAGGAATTACTCCCTAGGCAACATTGTGTCTTCGGCAATCAACATATTAGAACAAGATCTGGCCTTGTTATAACACGGGCAATCACAGCTACGTTCTATTATTATGTTAAGCTGGACGCTGCAATCTTTGCGTGCAGGCTATGTGCCCTGGCGTTTTATAAACACCACGTCTCTGTTTTCAGAATACAATCTATCCGATAAACAGACAGAAATGGCACAGAGGGGAGCCAAATATACAATGCTGCGTATTGAGAAACTGGAAAGGTTACCATTCACTGTAGCCAAATCACCATCACCAGAATGGCTAATTCATGGCCAGATCACTCTGCCGGTCACTACGTTTCAGTTTCAATATTGCCTTGAGCAAAGGCAGGCAGGCAAATATGAAAAAATGGTTAAGGGATACATCAAGGAAACTTGGGAGTTACCATATAGATATCGATGCCGGAATGGGGATCGAGAAGTGTATCTGAGTGGTACAAACTGCAAGAACGCTTTGAGCGGTTCTCTCATGTGTCAGGATATTTCTCTACATGGAGCATGTAGTGGTTCGGTAGCGAACTTATCATGTCACATGTCAGGGACCCCAGCGGCCATGATCATGCCGGTTTTCCAGCTGCTCTCGAATGGGAGTTACTTAATGCTAAATGATCAAGGTTGCTGTGGGATGCTTCCGGGAGTCGCCTATCTGGTCACTGTTAACCCCAGGGTTACTTGCTGTATGCAACTATTGTTTCCACCACTGAACACAGTCAGGGAGGTGCTGTTATGGCCTTCGTTGAATGTTTCCTTTATACAATTTGATACTTTGAGCAGACTGAAAGCCATGCTTTTACAACAACCCGTGCCCTTAACCTCCGCTCGATAAATCTTTGAACTTCAAGTTGCAAGGACCTCGACTGAGATACAAGCGCTTATACGTACAAACTGCCCCTTTCATTTCGCAGAAATGGTGGGTCGTATCTTTAACATGTCTGATACGAGCGGTATTGTACACCTATTTAAGACCATAGGGTCAGGACTATTAAGCACCTTTCAGACAGTTCTCGGAGTAATCCCAAATTTTATACACTCCGTATTGGGAAGCGTCTTTGAAGGTCTCCCGCTTATCCTGTTCCTAATTGCAGGAGTCCTTATTGTAATATTACTGCTACGCAATGGACGGCCCCATTTCCGAGTAAATGGCGAACACGCTCATGGAACGGAAATATCTTGAACGCATGGTGCAGCTTCTGGGCATACCTTGCCTAAGAGAACTGAACACCTCTTGGTTTCTATCATTTAGACCAGTCTGGGTGGACTGCATCTTACCTGTTCTTCGATGCCTGTTCTGCGGAGAAGAATGCACGTTGGATCTCTGTCTAACGTTTCCATCGGATACGCCACTGGGCCTTTAGGGCTGGACCCCCTAAAGGCCCATGCTCTGCGTTGTCCCCTGCGTCTTCCAATTCTGATGAATGCATTCCTTGAGAATCCACAGGTGCCGTTGGCTCCTGCTGGGTTAGGTGGCTCTCCACAGGCACCGAGGTAACAACTGCCGCACAAGCTGCCGCAGCAATGACTGTTGGCAGTGCCAAATTCCATCTATGTGCGATTGACGTTCTCTGTGAAGCGTTGGATTTGTCATCTGCAGTAGCTAACACCGATAATGCTGTATCTCCCAGCCAGGACACTTAATTTTGAATCGGCTCATCGCGTCCTGGGAAAGAATTCGGCTTCTCCACTTCGTTTCATAAATAAACGAACAAAATTTGGAACATTTCCTAAATTGACACTTTTACTTGGAAAAGCATGGCCTTCTTCAGCTTATAATGATGCAACTTTTATAAATGGGAGAGAATTGACTTTTTCAAGTGGTAACTAAGAAATAGATGGCTTTTTAACATTTTTAACTTTTTTATAGTCTTTTTAAAACCCATGTTTTAGCTATTTTTAGTGAGTATTTTTAAATTGTCCAGATTTTAATTATGGTCATTGTCATCCAATCGAAAGTGGAGTGGGTGTTATGTTTCGTATATAGGCCCTAATGTAGACCCGTTCATATATGCCATAATGTAGAAATACTCGTATACGCCCTATTATGGTCATACTCGTATATGCCCTATTATGGTCATACTCGTATATGCCCTATTATGGTCATACTCGTACATGCCCTATTATAGTCATGGCTCCTAATATAGGCATGATCTTTCACCTACATTAGTTCCCTACAGTACACAACGAGCTCTGAGGGTTGAACGTTATCTAGTCTGTGGTTAGAACACTGCAAGGTCTTTCCAGAACACAGGCCTACAATGTACTCATAAATTATGCATGAGCATTCACCAGCTACATCTCCCGCATAATATGTATGTACAAAGTTCACTCCTGACGTCTTCCTCATGTCTAACAAAGACCAATACAAACCATACTGAGGGACGAGACACTTTAGGGTATAAATACACTACATCTTGCCACGGTAAGATAGAGGGAACCAAGACTTCCATGCTGACACACTGACCAGAGACGCTGAGGCTCCTGCATGCAGTCGCTCCAGCTGACAGCGGTCTAACACAGCCCTTGCGGGGTGTCCAACTCGAGACCAGGACGGTGTCCCACACACTCTCTATTCAGGTATGGGGGTTCGACTAAATCCTAGAAGGATTCTTGGCTCTTAGGCTTTTAGACCTACACATATGCTAGGTACACTCAGGTACATCTAGTTAGGCATCGTAGGAGTACGCACACTTTCATTATGCCTTTTATATTCATGTATGTATTCATGATTATTGCAATATGGTAGAACTATTCTATCCCTTCACTTTTATCGTACTGCTGATAATATATCTCTGCTATTGTCTGCTGGTTGCTGCAGCACATATATTTTACACTAGAATAACAACTGTTCAATAAATACTTATTGAAACGCCCAGACTGTTTATTCTGTGTAACTCTCTGAGACAAACCGAATAAGTAAGCACGAGTTACTGAGCGCAAAGTAGTATATTGTTTCCACGATTCTGAGGCATTAGGGTTGTCTTGATCTAAGGTTGCCAGAAACTAATCTCTCCCCGATAAGAGGAGATCCTAGTGGCACTGTGAGCTAGCTAATGCAAATCTAGCTAACATACGCGGTGGGGGTGCACAGAATCAGTCTAACACCAAGCTCACAGTATATGTGATCCAAACGCGCAGGTCCTGCAGGGGTACTATAGGATCTACACGACAAAACTTAAGTCGGTTATTTAAATCCCAGGAGCACATCCACTCGGCTTTGATCTTGAGGATATAACGCGAAGTACAAGTGGGGCTGGGGCACACGAACTCCGTAAGAAGTCTATTGGAGGGTTTGTCATTGTTTGCAGATGAATGTAGGATTTAATGTTATACTTAAATGACAACACATCATCTCTCTTGAAACGGAACATCATAGCGTTTGATAAGGCTATACTTTTTTTTAAACTAATGTCGCATTTATAAAAAAACATTTATTTTTTCTATTTTCTGAATTTGATATTATTAAACTTATGCCCTTTAGACCAACGTCTGTTAGCATGACTGTGTAAATGGAGTCATGCTATTCTCATGATGAATATGTATTTTCTTAGCAAGATCCTGCATTGTATGTGCACAAGTGAGATTAAATATATATATACACATGACACTTCTTATAGTTTTAGTAGCAGGAACAAATCACTCTATATATGCACCTATATGTACAAGGAAGCAGCAGTACAATATTGGAATGGGGTGATATACACATGCATCTTGGGGTGTAATATACAATCTTTCCGTTATATACATGTATCTGCTTATAACGGGAAGCAGAGTTCAATGTATAATGACACATGTATAGCGACAACCTCATCTCCATACTGTGAGAAGCATAGTTTGTCATGTCTGAGGAAACTGTTGTACACTGTTGTGATGTGAGTATAGTTGTCATGTGGGGAAGAGCCAGCTATTGACTAATCTCCTTAAGCTGAGATGGTTGTCAGTGAACCACATGTTTGTGGGAAGCAGATTTCTTAGTTTGGCTGCATGAACAGAGAAACCTGCTCCATCCCCTTTTGGAGATGGAGCAGGTAACATATGAAATCCTGGACCACAGGTTTTAGGAGGTCCAGATGTTTGGGGATGCAGTAGTTTGGGAGGTCTCTGGAACTCCTGTAGGATGCACTTCACAATGGGTATCCTATCACCCTACTTATAATGGTATTTTTGTAGCCAAGTCCTCCTCCCCCGAAAGCATATTAAATATTTTTATTTTGGACCCTCACACACCTTATTGGTGCCATACTTCATCATTGGGTTGCACCCTGGCACCTAAAAACCAGGGTGGGCTCAACCATCTTTCAGGGAGCACTTTGGATAATATTTTAATCCTGACAGGGAATGTAAATATTAAAAATACCTTGTGGTCACCCCAGTTTCCTTTTATTTTTAGTTCCACTGGTATGATTAAAATATGAATGACTGTAAGGGAGGGTCAGGCCCCGAACTCAAACACCTACCTCATGCCGCCCTCTCCCGCTCACGAAGAAAGCGATGTCACAGCTGGAAGAAGAAAGGTAACCAAAGAGTTAAACCTTTCGTCACAAACTCCCCCGTGCAGGCAGATGGTGAACCCGCCCAACGAGGAAACCAATCGGATGCCCCAGATGCCCGAGAAAAGGGAGTCATGCGAAAAGGACAAATCAGGTACGGGGAAGGAGGAAGTCCAAAGAAGCCAGAAGACGCCGTCAAGGAGGCTCAAGGAAGGACCCTGTCACCGAAGGAAACGGAAAGAGCGGAGAAACCTGGGAACGGGTCCCAGGACGAGTATGGCGACGCCGAGGAAGACGCTCCAGAGGACCGGAGGGAAGAGTGGTGGACACCACCAGGAGATGCCAGCTTGCCGGTCAACTCTGAAGAGTTGTGCATTGGCGGTGAGTGATCAGGACGGGGAAAGGGGACATCGGGAACCCTGGTGTTAAAGGGGGAGGTGAAACCCTAGTCGTGGTGGGGCCTCTAACGGGAGAGTGGTGGGAGAAAGAGAGACAAAAAGGGGGGGTGAGGAAGAGTAAGAAAGCCCTCGCCAAATCACTAAGTGTGACACATTGTTGGTGTTCATTTACTTAAAAATACGCACCCTACACCTAAGCAAAGAAAGGCAACTTATGCTAATCTAATAAGATTGTCAAGCTCTGCAAAGGAGTAATTAAAACAGCCATCATCGTTTTATGCATGGTCCGTCCTTTGGGGCTTAAGAAGAATTTTTGTTTCCTTTGTTTTTTAAAATTATTTTCCTCCCACAAGAGGGACTAAGAAAAGAAGGACTGAAGGAATCTACCCCTGAGATTGAGTCCTTCTATGTTATCATTATTAACTCCTAAACTTTACTTTGATCGAGTGTGGTGAAGGTCTCTATACAAAACAGAGAAAGGAAGCCCAAATACTTACCGTCATTTTCTCCTCTCTTTTGAGCCTCCTGGAGAACCATCCATCTCCTCAAGACCATCCTGTAAGAGAAGAAGATTCCATCACTGCACCAAAGGGGATACCACATTCCAAATATTGCAATTATTTCAGGATTTATAACAATTTATTAAAAATAAGCCAAAATTGAGAACCGCATCAGGCCTCCTAGATTCTGTTTCCGCCCATCCCTCCCACAATAACTTAGGTTATTTAAGGGGAGGGTTACTACCCCGATACCCTCATACTACATCAACATGTTTCAGCCCTTCCTCATGACACATCCAGGGTTCCAGGCTTTCATCAGGAATGATTTTTAACCCCCATTTCCTGTTACATGTCAATGTTACTGTCTAATCAAGGATGTCGGGTTTGTCACTCATCAATTGTCACTAACACAGGACGTATGACAAACATCAACAGGTTAGGTTGGCCTACTTGCCTGTTTCCCATATGGAGAGGCATATACTGGTGACTGTTGTCATCAAAATCAGAACGGTGCAAGAGGAGAAAGGAACATAAAAAGAAGAAATAAAAGAGATAAAACAGAAAAACATTAACCTCATCTGTTGGAAGATTGTGTAAATTGAGCATCTTTTCTTGATGTATGCAATGGCATGCTTATTCCATGCATGCCCATGCACAGAAAGTGTGTCCACATTCCCTAACGTTAGGTCTAAGACACCTTATACACACAGCATGCAATATCTTGCTTTCCGCATGCATCTCAATGTAATAGGGGCCTTTCTCTTGTCCCTTTGGATACACATTATCGCATTGTACCAAGCAACACAAACAAACATGAGGAGTAGAGAGTGGTGAGGCAAGAGGCGAGACGCGGTGGACACGGGAGGCGAGACGCGGCAGCTCCGATACGGAGATACAGAGACACGGAGATGTGGTGGCTCCGATTCCGCTCTTGGGCTCCCAGACACCCTGTGCCGCCGGCGATTTGAACCGCTGGAGCCGACGGTGCCAACGGACGAAAAGCTGCCTCGAGGTAAGAGGTTAGAGGCAAGCGCTGCAAGCACGGCTGCCGTTAGTGGGCGGCAGCAGTAAGTGTAAGCCCTTGGAGGATCTTGCAGAGGCGGCCCGGCTAGCCTGGGTGCAGCCTGCAAAACTACCTTATGTGCCCCGCTTGCCACAATGATAGCACCTGGCTGTACAACCTCGCCCCTCCCTCACCCTTCCCTCGGCAGCAATCCCATTGACAGCAATTGTCAGCAGACATCAGCAAATGTCACTCAACAGGCCTCCCACTTTATAACCTACAACTTGGTTACACTGTGAGAATTTACAAAACTAGGAATTGAATGCCAGCACTGCTAAGAGACCCCCATCACTGAGTGTGACAGCTTGTGACAGCTTGTGACAGCTTGTGTGTGGCAGCCTGACCCATTTCATTTGCCATCAGATCCTTTGAGATGGAGTGTGATTTAACCCCCTCCCTCCAGCTCAGCACAAGCTTAGCACAAGAGGCGCAAGGAGTGAAGGCAGCTTAGTCAAAAGGGGGGGGCAGCAGGACGGAGCACAAGAGCAATCAGGGCACCCCCCCAGAAGGAAAAAAAAAAGGGGGCAAGGGGTAAGGAAGCAGAAGGCAGAGAGCAAAGGGGTTGAAAAGTACAAAGCAGTAAGTAATAAGTGAAAAAAGGACACAGAACACTGGGAGCTGTCATGTAGTTCCTATAGTACCCCTGCAGGACCTGCGCGTTTGGATAACATAAACTATGGGCTTGGTGACTGACTGGCTCTGTGCACCCCCACCGCATATGTTAGCCTGATTTGCATTAGCTAGCTCACAGTGCCACTAGAATCTCCTCTTATCGGGGAGAGATTAGTTTCTGGCAACCTTAGATCATGACAACCCTAATTCCTCAGAATCGTGGAAACAATGTACTACTTTTCGCTCAGTCACTCGTGCTTACTTATTCGGTTTGTCTCAGAGAGTTAAACAGAATAAACAGTCTGGGCGTTTCAATAAGTATTTATTGAACAGTTGTTATTCTAGTGTAAAATATATGTGCTGCGGCAATCAGCAGACAATAGCAGAGATATATTATCAGCAGTACGATAAAAGCAAAGGGATAGAACAGTTCTACCATATTGCAATAGTCATGAATACATACATGAATATAAAAAGCATTATGAAAGTGCACGTACTCCTACGATGCCTAAATAGATGTACCTGAGTGTACCTAGCATATGTGTAGGTCTAAAAGCCTAAGAGCCAAGAATCCTTCTAGGATTTAGTCGAACCCCCATACCTGAATAGAGAGTGTGTGGGACCCCGTCCTGGTCTCCAGTTGGACACCCCGCAAGGGCTGTGTTAGACCGCTGTCAGCTGGAGCGACTGCATGCAGGAGCCTCAGCGTCTCTGGTCAGTGTGTCAGCATGGAAGTCTCGGTTCCCTCTATCTTACCAGGGCAAGATGTGGTGTATTTATACCCTGAAGACTCTAGTTGCTTCGTATGGTTTGTATTGGCCCTTGTTAGACTTGAGGAAGACGTCAGGGGTGAACTTTGTACATACATATTATGCAGGTGGTGTATTCCTAGAGAGCCATGCATAATTGATGAGTACAGAGTGGGCCTGTGTTTGGGAAAAACCCTGCTGTATTCAAAACCACAGAATAGATAACGTTCAGCCCTCAGAGCACGTTGTGTACTAGCGAGGACCAATGTAGGTGAAAGATCATGCCTATATAAGGAATCATGACTATAATAGGACATGTACAGTTATGACCGTAATAGGGCATATGCGGCTTTGACCATAATAGGGCAAGTACGAATATGACCGTATTAGGGCAAATATGAATACGTCCATTTTAGGGCATGTATGAATGGGTCTACATTAGGGCCTCTATACGGGACATAACACCCACTCCTCTTCCGAACAGGATGACAATGACCATACTTAAAATCTGGACAATTTTAAAACATTTTAAACGCAAGTAAAAACATGGTTTTAAAATTGTTAAAAAAAATTAATTTTTTTACAATTCAGCTATTTCCAATTGCCACTAAAAAAGAAATGTCTATTTTGTTTCTCTATATAAGTTGCTTCACTCAAAGTGGAAAAAGGCCATGCTTTTCTCAAGCGAAAGTATCTATTTAGGAAATGTTCCAAATTTGCTCGCTTATTATGAAAACGAGTGGAGAAGCCAAATTCTTTCCCAGGACGCGATGAGCCAATTCGAGATTAAGTGTCCTGGCTGGGAAGCACAACATTATCTGTGTGAGCTACTGCAGACGACAAATCCAACGCCTCACAGAGAACGTCAATCGCACATAGATGGAATGTAGTACTGACAACAGTCGATGCTGCGGCAGTTGTTACCTGGGTGCCTGTGGAGGAGTCACCTAACCCAGCAGGAGCTAACGGCACCTGTGGATTCTCCAGGAATGCATTCATCAGAATTGGAAGCCGCTGGGGACAACACAGAGCATGGGCCTTTATGGGGTCCAGCATTGCATCCGTGTCCGGAGGCGCAACTGATGGAAACATTAGATAAAGATCCAACGTGCATTCTTCTCTGCAAAACAGGCATCGAAGAACAGGTAAGATGCAGTCTACCCAGACTGGTCGAAAGGATAGAAACCAGGAGGCATTGAGTTCTCGCAGGCAAGAAATGCCCAGAAGTTGTACCATGCGTTCAAGGTATTTCCGCTCCAGGAGCATGTTCGCCATTCCCTCGGGAATTAGGCCGTCCATTGCGTAGCAGTAGTATTATGACTAGGACCCCTGCAATCAGCAATAGGATAAGCGGGAGTCCTCCAAATACGCTTCCCAATACGGAGTGTATAAAATGTGGGATTACTCCGAGGTCTGTCTGAAAGGTGCTTAACAGTCCTGACCCTATGGTCTTAATTAGGTGTATAATACCGCTCGTATCAGACATATTGAAGATACGTCCCACCATTTCTACGAAATGAAAGGGGCAGTTTGTATGTATAAGCGCCTGTATCTTAGTCGAGGTCCTTGCAACTTGAAGTTCAAAGGTTTCTCGAGCGGAGGTTAAGGGCACGGGTTGCTGTAAAATCATGGCTTGCAGTCTGCTCAGAGTATCAAATTGTATGAAAGAAACATTCAGTGAAGGCCATAGCGGCACCTACCTGACTGTGTTCAGTGGCGGAAACAATACTTGCATACAGCAAGTAACCCTGGAGTTAACAGTGACCAGATAGGCGACGCCTGGAAGCATCCCACAGCAACCTTGATCATTTAGCATCAAGTAACTCCCATTCGAGAGCAGCTGGAAAACCGGTGTGATCATGGCCGCTGGGGTCTCTGTCATGTGACATGATAGGTTCGCTACTGAACAGCTACAGGCTCCCTGTAGTGAAATATCCTGACACATGAGAGAACCGCTTAAAGCGTTCTTGCAGTTTGTACCACTCAGATACACTTCTCGATCCCCATTCCGGCATCGGTATCTATATGGTATCTCCCAAGTTTCCTTAATGTAACCCTTACCCATTTTTTCATATTTGCCTGCCTGCCTTTGCTCAAGGCAATATTGAAACTGAAACATAGTGACCGGCAGAGTGATTTTGCTATGAATTAGCCATTCAGTTGATGGTGATTCGGCTACAGTGAATGGTAACCTTTCCAGTTTCTCAATACGCAGCATTGGAGGTAATGATATCACTTAAAGACATTTTAAATACATGTTTAAGCTTTAAAAGTTCAGTCGGACCGAAAATATCAAAATCAATCTTGTACCATACTATACCGTCCGGTATAGGAACTGCTGTGATGTTCACTGAAGACAAGTCTCTTGGTTCACGATGTGAAGACTGGTGTGGTTTTAAAATCAAATTGACTCTTTGGGCTGTAGAGCTCTGCTGGAGGTATTGTCCATTAATAAGCATACTAAAAGTTATAATTAAACCTAGCCAGAAAATAAAAAATAAAATCCCAGTGGTATACCATAGTTCTATCCAAGGTGACACCAGGTAAGTCTTTCTAAAAAAGTGCAAAAAGTCAATGAGTTTCTGTTTGTGTGATTTTTTGGCTGGCGTCGTTTTAGGCTCGCTTGGATCCAGTGAAAATGTATCAAAGTTCATGAAATAGCCAGAAGCAGTTCGATCAATTGTTGGGATTGCATCGGGATTTGTTGAAATCGGATTTTGCTCTTGACGAGGCATGTTGACGTAGACGTCTGTAGTCGGTCTGACTGCAACTTGGTTGTTAAGTTGATTTTCTTCTTGTTGAAGTGGAACGAGTTCCATAGCATTGTTGCCTTGTCCTTCATTCCATACAGGTGGCTCTTCAAACGTGATGAGTCTTTCTGTTTGAACTTCTTGGATTGTAGCGAGAGGAGGGCGTCTGCTACTGTGGAGTCCACGTGGCCTATGTTTATTATCGGCCACATAGTGTGGTTTGATTAAGTCGATTGAGATAAATCTTTTCTCCTTTTTCCCGGCAAGAGGTGGCAGAAGTACAGTTCTTGTGCCTTGGATTGCTAGGACCGGTACAGCTGTTCTGTAAGATGGTCCGAATTTTTTCTTGTCTGCAATCTTTTCTCTGACCAGATCCTTGACTTTTGAGATCCAGACAGGTCTTGCCGTTACTACCTTGACTTCCTCAGTGGCGGTCTGTTTTAAGTGGATGTTGCTTTGTTGTGTCCTGGATTCATTTACATCCTGTAAAACACCCAAACGATCATGGATATCAAATGGTTTTTCATCCGCCACTGTGCCTTCACAATCAAGATCAGGTACCCACATTCTTGTCCCAAATAGGACCTCGTAAGGAGTGACACCCCCTAGAGAGCTTCTTGGCTGAATATTTATTGCTCATTGTACCCCATAAAGGTGATCGACCCATCTACCGCCTTTGCCTAATACCC
This sequence comes from Calotriton arnoldi, assembly GCA_963921515.1. Classification (NCBI taxonomy): domain Eukaryota; kingdom Metazoa; phylum Chordata; class Amphibia; order Caudata; family Salamandridae; genus Calotriton; species Calotriton arnoldi. The sequence goes on along the minus strand of CAWUFW010001018.1, from coordinate 3,055,926 downwards.
TAGCTGTTAAAGAGTGCTTTAAGTCACGGTTTTTCCTCTCCACAACGGAATTTCCCTCAGGATGATACGGAGAGGAGTACCGCAATGCTACGCCCATTCCTTCCATGGCCTCTTTGTAAGCCAGAGAGCTAAACGCCGGGCCACGGTCAGAATGTAACGTGCCAACTGCGTATGTGCCGATAAAGACTCGCAAATCTCTTATAACAGTTCGAGCGTCAGCACAGCGCTGAGGTCAAACCTTGAGGACACCTGAGCTGGACGCACACGGACAGACAACCTGATGCTGTCTAATAATGGTATCTGTACCGGATGTGTTGTGGTGCACCCTTTGATCTGCTTGCAGATGTTGCAGTTCCAGACATAGTCTCTTATCTGCCTCCTCATTACAGGCCACCAGAAGCGTTGCTTCAATAAAGAAACAGTCGCCCTAAGTCCCGAATGTACAGAACCTGTCCCTTCGTGTGCTGCCACAATTAAACCTTGCCTACGATCCATATTTGGTATTACTCTATCCCCCACTCCAGGAATCTGAGCATATGGAATGTTTTGTGCATCTAACTTGTAGGAGTACTTGAGTGGAAATTTTTTAGGTACTGCTGTGCTGCCTTTGCGTGAAGCATTGACAGCTACCATAATCTCGCCGTCTATTCTCGTTTTTGAACGAGTGATTGCAGCTACGGAAGCCATGCGAACAGCCCCCTTTGCGGCTTCATCAGCCAATGAATTCACTTCAACGTGAACGCCATCACGCTGATGACTCAGTGTATGTATCACATGAGCCTTGGTAGTTCGTTTCTCAACTCCACTACCTGTTCCCATAGCATTTTATGCTTAATTGTGCCACTGTTGGACTTGGCCCTTTTTGCAGGGTCATCTCTGAACTTTTTGCCTTCCTCCTGTACTTTTTCTGACCTGTTTTTATTGGTTTTCTGACTCTGGGCACTTTACCACTGCTGATCAGTGCTAAAGTGCATATGCTCTCTGTTATAAATTAATGTGTGGATTAGTGACTCCATGTTTGGCCTATTTGATTCACTGTCAGATCCTAGTACAGTGCACTGTTTGTGCCCAGGGCCTGTGAATCAAATGCTGCTGGTGGGCTTGCAGCACTGGTTGTGCCACCCACAGGAGCAGCTTGTAAAGTGTGTCTCAGGCCTGCCATTGCAGAGCCTGTGTGCTGTCTGGTACTGCCATGTCGACTTGGTAAGTGCACCCACTTACCAGTCCCCAAACCTTCCCTTTTCTGCATGTTAGTCACCCCTAAAGTAGGCCTGCGGGCAGGGTGCATTGTATGTAAGAGGTAGGACATGCCCTGGTGTGTGTGGCATGTCCTGATAGTGAATTACAGCCAATTTCGTTTTTCACTATTACAAGGCTATCTGTCCCCATAGGCCAGAATGGGCAGTTTGATTATAACATCTTATAATCCTAACTGACCCAGGGAACATGGTAGAAAAACGAATTTAGTATGCCTGAACTCAGAATGATAAAATACATCTTTTAGTGAAGGTGATTTTTACATTCTGTGTTTGAAAATACCACTTTTAGAAAGTAGGTATTTTCTTGCCTAACCATCCAGCCTGCCTCTGCTAGCTTGTGTATTGTATATCTGGGTTTGTGACTCACAGGGGCTGGGGGACTCCAGGAGACAGGGTGAGTCAGCACAGGGCTTAATAGACCTATCTGCATGTAGAGTGGTGGGAGGAGTGGCACCTGGGTCTGAATAGGGCTGTGCCTGCCTTCCACAATGCTGGCTCCACCTCCTGTGGTGCGTCTGATGTCCCTGGCCCACACTGACAAAGGAAGAGGGTGTGCACTGGCAGAATGCACCCAGAACTGGTTTGGACTAGGTACAGGACCCTCTGCCTTCAGGCGACAAAGGATTTATGGGTATAAATACTGGGGCCCTGACCCCAAGACTTTAGATCACTTCTGGAACAAACAAGACAAACCTTTGCTGAGGAGAGGAACCAGAGAAGCTGAAGGAGGAGACTATCCCTATGCTGTGTGCTGTTTGAGGCATTGGCCTGCAGTGGTTGCCTGATTGCCAAAGAAAGGAGAAAGGACTTTGTGCTACTTTCATCATCTTGCAGAACATCTCCAAGGGCTTGAAGATTGAGCTTGCCTCCTGCTGAAGTCTCAGGGACACAAGACTTCCCCAACCAGCTCCCCTGAATTCCCTTGCTGGGAATTTGAAGTGCCTGCTGTTGTGTTGGGCCTTCTGAGAGACTGCGTGTCGCTGGGAGCTGGAAAAGCGACTCACGAAGAAGAAGCGTGTCGCCGCCGCAGCAGTTGTCGTCGCATCGCCGAGAAAGCGTGCCGCCGCTGCCGCTGTCGCCATCGCATCACTGAAGCGCCTCGCATCACCGGAGAAGAGTGTCGCCGTCGCAGCAGATGCCATCGCATCACCGGAGAAGCGTGTCACAGGGCCTGTCGCGGCTCAGAAGATTCACCGAGTCGCCGCATGGCCGTCAGGCGTGCACGCATCGCCCCTTCGTTGTTGCATCGAGAGGAAGACGCCATTTTGTTTCATTGCACCGGATCGTCATCACGTCGCGGTGCTGCGGGTCGCATCACCACAGAAGCGCAGTAAGACCGACGCATCACCTCCCCACGCGGTGAAAAACCGACGCATCACCTCCTCTCCGGTAAGGAACCGACGCATCACCATCCCCTACGCATCAGTAGGGAACCGACGCATCATCTCCCCCGGAGCAAGGAACCGACGCTTCACCGTTCTTGTGTGTAAGGAACAGACGCATCACCTTCCCTGCAACTCTTTTGTTTGTATCGCGTTACGCATCCAAAGGTACATTGAACATTGAGTGTCGCATTTACCATCTTTTTGAACTGAACTATTTTCTACCATTGACAGTCATATTTTTCATAGTGTATTGTGGATTTTTGTCATTTTGGGTCTTGTGTTAAGATTATATAAAAATACTTATTTTTATAATACAACCTGTGTGGTGTCCATCTGTAGTGTTGTCACTGTGTTACTGTATGTGTTCACAAATGCTTTACACACTACCTCTGAGATAAGCCTGCCTGCTCGTGCCATGCTACCAAGGGGGTGAGCAGGGGTTACTTTAGTAGTGTATCCCCCTTACCCTGACTAGAAGCAAGGGTCCCAATTTGTCAAAGGTACCTACCTCTGCCAACTAGAGACCCCCAGTTCTAACAGCCACCTTTTGCGTCTTTAAACCCATTTTGTTCCCAATGATGTAAGTATTCATTGTACGACTGTACACAGTAAAAGGAATCACACACAATTAGTGTGGGGAATTCGTGTTCCGTATTTACCAGTGCCAGTATCAGTGCTTTTAATTCTGCCAACTGAGCCGTGCAGTCTCCTAGAGATTGCGTTCTAGTGCAACTCGGATGGAACTTTCCATCGTGCATGCAACCTTTAACGATTGCACACGCTGCGCTGTAAGTTTGCTTGCTCCCTATGGCTGGTTGAGCAGATCCGTCAGTGTAAATAATGTATTCTTACTGATCTAGAGGCAAAATCTCATTTGGTAGAGGATATTCTTGTTCGTATTGCAGAAATGCTTGTGTTTTTAAACTCGGATCAAATCTGTATTCAACATCCATTGCAGTAAGAGAATTAGCCCATTGTATCCATCTCGGATGTAATGCTTTCGCATTTGCAATGCTAGCCTTTGTAACAGCCTCTAAGGCTGGTACTGGGGTCACGACTATTATGCGTTTTCCCTGAGCCAGAGCTCTTTCTCTTGCTACAGCGGTCTGTACTGCTGTCAGGATTTTTTCAGTTGAAGTGAAACGCATCTCTGCGTTTGTGTACAGGTGTGATTTGTATGCGATTGGTACTGTTTCGCCTTCATTGAATGTCAAATAAGTGTACCCGCATTGACCCGCTATTACTCGGATCACTAAGTTGCGTAAGTTTACGCATGTCTGTAAATGTTTAGAAGCTATCATGTCTTCCTGTAGGGAACGCAGGATATTTGTATGTTCCTGTGTCCATTGTCTGACTGAAAAATCAGGTTTTATTAAGTCGTAGAAAGGTTTTACTCTTTCTGCGTAATCCAAAATGTATGTTCGACCAAAATTTAGGAATCCCAGAATTGATTGTAAACTTTAATGATTTTGGAGGTTGGAGCAGCGCACACTTTTCTAAAAAGTTAGCTGCCAGGCTTTTTCCTTCACTTGACAGCTCATACCCTAAGAACAGGACATTGAGATGGGCAATTTTTGATTTTTTGAAATTAACTTTTTATCCCTCAGAGGCGAATCCCATAATAATGGTGCTCACCCTGGTCAAGTGCCTTGGCAAGTCATCATCCGTCAGATAAATATCATCCACATAGGACAATGCTTCTTCATCCAAATTTTGGAGTAACTCTGTTACCCTTGCTGAAAATACCCCGGGGCTATTTTTATACCCTTGGGCTAGTCGACAAACTTGTCGCTGGGACCCTAACGCACTGAATGCGGTCAGATACCTGCTTTCAAGCGCTATATTTTGGCAGAAAAATCCTTTTTAGATATCAAGTGTTGTTTTGTATTTTTTGCGCACAATGTTATTCATTAATGCGCCACTGTGTGCATTTTGAACTGCAAATGTCTTTGTGCAAGTGTTTAAATGTCTGTAATCCAAAACTAAACGATATGTGTTGTCAGGTTTCATTACGGGAAACAAAGGATTGTTCATAGGTGAAGTGCAATTTTCAATCACCCCCTGGTATTCTAGTTGATCTAGGATCTCCCTGACTTGTTTTTTAGCTTCCTGCTTTATAGGGTATTGCCTTTGAGCATTTGGGGAAACTTTTAAAGGGATCACGTGGTGGGTTGAATCCTCATCCCAACCAACATGATTTTTGTACAATGCTGGAGCTAGGGCAACCGCCCACTCCTGCGCATATGCATGTTTTAAATGTATGGGAACGAGGTCGGAAAAGGCTGGAAAAATGACAGTTTCTCCCCTAGGGCACTCCATGACGAATGCTGGCGGCCAGTCTCGTTCTGCTAATAGAATGGCATAACCAGATGACAGATTTTTCCAAAAGAGACCTTTAATTTTCCTGGGCTTGTCCCCCTCCAGCCGTGTTATCTCATGTAACTTATGTGGGACACTTACCCGAGTATCAGGTGTTTCCACCGTGATATACTCACTCAACTCCGCTGTCACCAGAAATTCCTTCAGGTTCTGGCGAGCTATCATTACTTCTGCCGCGCTGTCTAGCATCGTCAGAGCCCATTCCCCGTTCAGAAGCTGTGTCCTCAGAATTCTGGGCATGTCTGATCTTGAGACCTGCTACCTTCTTCTTTTTGAACTGAGGTTTTGATTTTTGTTTATCTTCTTTTTTAGGTGCGTAGTCCGCAGCACGTTGCGTGTCTCTGGACTTTGTACGTTCCTCTGACCGTCCTTCCCTCTCGGAGTTTTTTGATGAACCCTGAAAGGAACGAGAGGAACGAGTATCAGTATCCTGATACCTGTCAGGTTTTTTAATATTATCCCTATTCCTGAGGTTATACCTCCTTTCAGAGGGCTCCTGTTGAGGAGACCTACCTCTGGATTGAGATCTGCTGTCTTTAGACTTTTGTTGTTTTTTATTTTCCCACTTCTTTTTAGAAGAAGTAGGCGTTCTTTGTAGTGTCCTTTTCAGGACTGCCCACTAGTTGTGGTTTTAATGCTTTCCCACCTAAACTGTCTCTGCCTAGTTCTGCATATGCAGTTTCAATTATTTTGGGTAGTTCGTGTTGATGATCTCCTGGACTGAACTCCCTTAGGCGTTGGCGGATTGCCACTGAAACTGCCTCCCACTTAATGTTAGCTAGTATTATGGCTGATACCTGGTCAAAGTTCAACTTCATCCCTAAGTTAAGGGCAGGCTCTGCTCCGTACTCATTTTGTATCTGTCTCAATACGTCAGGTACTACTGCTAAGGACGGGATACCATGTGTTCTGGTATATATGGCAGCAAAGACTGAACCCCAAGAGGTGCAGTCCTCTACTTGTGGTGTGATCCCCACGGGCAAGCACATTGTTAGAATTCTGTGTTTTTCATAGGTGGTAGTATTCGGGAATACCCCCTCAAGCTGAGTTATTTTCTGAGCTATCCAGAATGGGATTTGTTCGCGTTTTGCGGGCATTTTGCCCATTACCGTGTGTAATGTTTGAGGAGTAATTTTATTTCCTTTACCCTGAGTCGGTGTACTATTTGCTGCACCTGCTAGTGCAGGTTGGATTCTTAAAGTCCTCATGACAAATTGTGTCAAGTTTCTGTAGATTTTAATTAAATCTTTGTGTTGTACTAGTAAGTCTGGCTGTGGCATTGTGTTAATGTCAGGATGCGGTGTGTAAGCCGCTAGTATTGGCCATGTGGCCCCGTCTCCTCCGAGCGGGCCTAATCTTACTCTTTCTCGTACGTGGGGTAGGGCGCCATTAATGATGTTCCTGGTAAGTGAGTGGAATCTCTATGTCCTCAAACGGACAATATTCCCGTGGTGCATCTCCTTCTATATAGTAGTGAAATGTATTTGTTATTGCATTTGCTGCTGGGAGTATAACCCATGAATAGAATACCCCTGTTGTATTTGGTTCGTGTGCCTCAATCACGAAAACAACAATGCCACCCTTGGCTTGTACACCATTTTCTAATAGTCTTAGGGTGACTGTCCTTCTGAATTTTGGTGCAATCTGTATTGCATCCTCAGGATCTTCTCCTCCCAGGTCAACTCTCTCATCCCTTGAACCAGGCATGTTTAGAGGAAGAAGTGTTGAAAGGGAACTAAGATGAGGTGTTATGCACAATTTAGGAACATACTGGCACATGCATCAAGGAAGGCTTTTGCGATTCCTTAATTGCGATTATTAAGGAATCGCAATTAAGGAATCGCAAAGCCTATGCATGTAGGAATCGCTATAAAAATAGCGATTCCTAAACATTCCTTAATTGCAACTCGCAAATTGCGAGTCGCAATTAAGGAATGCCTTCCTATTCATTCCTATGGGCCTACAGGCCCATAGGAATGAATGAGAGATTGCATGCGCAATTTGCGAGTACCAGTAGGTACTCGCAAATTGCTCATGTAATTGCAAGGGTGTCAAAATGACACCCTGTTGCACCCCTGAAATTGTGATGTGCACAAATAGTTAGCGCACACACATGTCCAAAGGACATGTGTGTGTGTTACCTATAACTTTGAAAAATGCACTTTAGTGCATTTTTCAACGTTTTGTAAATTACCATGAAGTTCAACTTCATGGTAATTTGCGCCCCTAGTAGCGAAATCGCTACTTCAAAGTGGTTCTTGCATTGCATTTAAGGAATCGCAAAATGCGATTCCTTAAATGCAATCGCAATTTGAGAACTCGCAATTAATTGCGAATTCTCAAATTGCGAGTACCTTGACCCTTCATGCATCGCAAATGCCCTTTTTGCAGGCGCAAACGGCCGATTTTTGCGAATCGCACCGTTTGCGCTCGCAAAAATGGTTGATGCATGTGCCTGTAAATGTCCTTCAAGCTTGATTAACCAACAGCCAATAAATAGTATTTTCGTACTACTCAGCTGCGGCGGATTTTGTGCCCACCCACTCCAGACGTCTCTGGTGTTTTGTGAGTAGGTTCTCTGAGAATAGCACGACTGAACTACTCAGCTTCTACTGTTAAATAAGTACCAAACCAACGTTGGCGGCGCCATGTCGTGTAGTTCCTATAGTACCCCTGCAGGACCTGCGTGTTTCGATAACATAAACTGTGGGCTTGGTGACTGACTGGCTCTGTGCACCCCCACCGCGTATGTTAGCCTGATTTGCATTAGCTAGCTCACAGTGCCACTAGAATCACCTCTTATCGGGGAGAGATTAGTTTCTGGCAACCTTAGATCATGACAACCCTAATTCCTCAGAATCGTGGAAACAATGTACTACTTTTCGCTCAGTCACTCGTGCTTACTTATTCGGTTTGTCTCAGAGAGTTAAACAGAATAAACAGTCTGGGCGTTTCAATAAGTATTTATTGAACAGTTATTATTCTAGTGTAAAATATATGTGCTGCGAAAATCAGCAGACAATAGCAGAGATATATTATCAGCAGTACGATAAAAGCAAAGGGATAGAACAGTTCTACCATATTGCAATACAATACATACATGAATATAAAAAGCATTATGAAAGTGCACGTACTCCTACGATGCCTAACTAGATGTACCTGAGTGTACCTAGCTTATGTGTAGGTCTAAAAGCCTAAGAGCCAAGAATCCTTCTAGGATTTTGTCGAACCCCCATACCTGAATAGAGAGAGTGTGGGACCCCGTCCTGGTCTCCAGTTGGACACCCCGCAAGGGCTGTGTTAGACCGCTGTCAGCTGGAGCGACTGCATGCAGGAGCCTCAGCGTCTCTGGTCAGTGTGTCAGCATGGAAGTCTCGGTTCCCTCTATCTTACCGGGGTAAGATGTGGTGTATTTATACCCTGAAGACTCTAGTTGCTTCGTATGGTTTGTATTGGCCCTTGTTAGACTTGAGGAAGACGTCAGGGGTGAACTTTGTACATACATATTATGCAGGTGGTGTATTCCTAGAGAGCCATGCATAATTGATGAGTACAGTGTGGGCCTGTGTTTGGGAAAAACCCTGCTGTATTCAAAACCAAAGAATAGATAACGTTTAGCCCTCAGAGCACGTTGTGTACTAGCAAGGACCAATGTAGGTGAAAGATCATGCCTATATAAGGAATCATGACTATAATAGGACATGTACAGTTATGACCGTAATAGGGCATATGCGGCTTTGACCATAATAGGGCAAATACGAATATGACCGTATTAGGGCAAATATGAATACGTCCATTTTAGGGCATGTATGAACGGGTCTACATTAGGGCCTCTATACGGGACATAACAGAGCAAATTCCAAGGATAAAGGGCAGGGGGAAAGATAAAGGAGCACGAACCAAGGAAAGAGCCAAGAGTCAGGTGAAGCGACGTGAAGTGAAGTAAAGAAGTAAAGCAAATTCGCCCGGCGTCCCGTCCCACTCTGTCTAAGCCTCCTCCTCTCAGTACCAGTCTCCAATCTCCAGCTCAGGCCAGCTCAGAGCAGTCCAGGCCAGTTTCCTGAGAGCGGAGTCCCAACGGGGGGCATTCAACAGAGCTCCTAGGCAGGCTCTTTCAAGCGAGCCCTAGAGAGGACCAAATACTCCTGAACACTCCCATTATGAGATCAGGGAAAGCCAGAGGCGGCGAGGAAAAAACGCAGGGCAGGTCTAAGAGGAGTAAAGGGGAGCTGCAAGGGACGGACCACGCTAACAACTCACCAAAGCCAAAACCAGAGACAGAACCAACGACCGGCCTAGAAAAAGACACAACAAGCCACAGTACTAACGGAGGGACACCCAGGCCTGCCACCAATATAACTGACGAGGCCAGTGCTATCGCAACAGTGACCATTTTAGACAAAACTAAAGACGGGGCAAAAGAAGAAGAGCCATCAATACTCATAGCACATGGCACAGGCACCAAAGCCAGCAAGTGGGCACTGATCACAGACTTTCTAAAAGTATGTTGCAGACTCTCTCCCAGGAGCCACAAGGAACACACGGACCTCAAAGAACTCGAGGACCCGAAGGAAGTCAAGCAAAATAACAATAACCCGGACCCCCTACGTGAAGTCACCGAGGTTCCCTCGCAAAGCAACTTTAACAACAAAAGCAAGGACACTCAGTGCCCTGGAAGTAACGACATTCGTTCTCCCGCGGAAGAAGAACAAAACAGGCAACCAATGAATCAATACGTACCAATACCTAATGTCCAAAACTCACCCGCAATTCCCCAAGCACATCACCACCAGCTAATTGAGGCTCTAGTACATACGGAGTTGGACACAAGCTGCGATCTTTTAATCAGCCAAATGTCCCAACCGGCACAACAACAACCTCAAACCACAATTTAAAAAGCTGAGGAAGACTGTATGCATAGGCTAGATAACATACTAAGTCCATTTGCAACAGTTTACTGTCCCTTCTCATTGGCCGAACCACACGCATTGGAACAACAGGGGTCTGCCTTCGTACGTGCACAAAATCAGGATACTTTCGCACTACCACCAGAACCTGACATTCCCGCTCAGCGAATGGACCAGGTATCACCTCAAACCAAATTAAGCGAGCGTTCGTCATACGTAGTTAAAGAGCCCAGACCCGCAACAGCAATGGTATCCAAGGCCCTACATAAAAACGAACAACCACGTAAGAACAAAGACCACATGGAGCAACTGGATCAACTAGACCAACTAGATCAACCAAATCGATCTCAGATGGAAGCATCGACCAGTCTTCCTACAGTCTTCATATGGCCCCAATTGCTAAACACCATGGAAACCATGGGAAACGCAATGACATACCACGCTGACAAGCTAGACACTCAAGTCGAACTTTTAAACATCCTAGCCATCCGTGTTCAGGGGATAGAAGCAAAGTTGCAAGATCTGAACACCATGATAAAGAAAGTACAGCAAGATCGGGACACCACATACCACACTTGTCACTGCCCCCAAATAATCAACAAACTGGCAACTGTACCAACCCTAATGTCAGAGTTGCCGGGGGCTGTCAGGGAACCCCCAACAGAGACCCATAGAAAAAGTCGGGCGAGTTACACCACAAGCGGCAAGGAGATCCATAAGGCCCCTGAGCACCCAAGCTCCCACACTTTCAAAGATTCGAGGGCGCCAGAGGAAATGAGTGAACAAGCTCAAGCAGGAGCACCAGAGGTGTCTCTTTCCAACTACGACTTGCAACTGACAGTAGACACAAGCCCCAAACAAACCAACCTGTCCACTTCCCTCACGAAGAGGGAAAGAAAACGCCTGAGGAAAGCAAGGAAAGGCAAACTCACTAATCAAGGGATAAACGTACTGTCATCGCAAAAAACAACGCTTATCGAACAAGACAAAAAAACTATTGAGAGAGACAACATCAATCATAGCATTAGGCTCGCCCCCGGGGTAAAGGCCCCTTCAACCTCGCCCACAAAAGAGGCTGCAAACTTAGAATGCCCGAACAACAAAACAGGGCAACTTCACAGACAAAAAACGTACAGTATATTTGAGTTTCAGGAAGGACGGGAATCAAACAAATCATCTGCCCAGGGCACTTAAAAAACTACATCAAACCCTCAGGGCAAAACAGCCAATGCAAGCAACCACAACACACAGGAGGCAACTACCAGTAGACAAGCAAACCTAGAGGAGAAGAGCCGGAACAAAGAAGATGAGAAAAGAGCTCAGTCCACAGGAGGAATTGAGGTTGATTCAGCCATAAACCCCTGAGGCACCCAACGAAACAGCGTACAACACCACCCTAACTTAGCCTCACAGGACCCAGACCTAATTCAGGCACCAACAGACTCCCCGAGTATCCGGGCAAAAAAACAACATACAGATTTCGCACTGACCAAGGTAAACAAAAAAATAGAGCTAGTTCCATACTACAGCTCGAGGGGAGCCCACGACATCTTGAATAGAAGTGCAATACTATAATTACTTGAAGCACTCCCAGCACTGAGTCACATCAAATCTAGCGATCTGGAAAGAATCAAGTTCAAACCAAATCCCAACCGTATTGGTCCTGAATCCACAATAGCAACCTGGACAGATCATACCTTCACAGAACAGATTCTGCGGCACAGGGAATCTTTCTCCAACTGGGGCATTGAGCTAAAGAGGGTGGAGCTTCTCCGTTATCCAAGTCCGTTACAACAGTCGACCCAAACCCAGTGGCGGCTCCTCGAGGGAGTGCTGCGGGGCGGTGAGGCGGGGCGGGGGAGGGGCTGGGTGGGGGTTAGTAAACTCCGGCATACGGCCGAACGGAGTTAAGTAAATAAATAAAACGAATTACATTGCGCGCGCTGCATCGCTGATTTGGCATTGCAGCGCGCAATGTAATTCGTTTTATTTATTTACTTAACTCCGTTCGGCCGTATGCCGGAGTTTACTACCCTCCACCCTGCCCCTCCCCCGCCCTACCGCCCCTCAGCACTCCCTCGAGGAGCCGCCACTGCCCAAACCCAGGGCGTTTTAAAAGGAGCAAAAGGCCCGGATGAGTCTAGCATAAAGACAGATGATGACCAAACACTCAGACAAATCACGATCATGATAGCACACCGAGAAGCAGAGAATTCCGAGGCGCACCCGCAGGCGGCATCCTCAACACAGCATCACGGAGTAGCATGAACCAAAGCAAACAAGCTCTACGGGAAAGTGAAGGGCTGCAGGATCTGCTCATGGAATGTACACGTATTAGGCCCAAAGCTAGAAGAAGCCGACTTTGCAGAATTCATCCAACAGTACGACATACTCTATTTCAAGAAACTTGGCAGACAACAAATTTGCCAATTGTAGGCTACAAAGAAAACCTTAACCCAGCCATAAAGGACGCACATTACAGAAGGGCAAAAGGCGGCCTATCGACCTTCATCTCGACTGATATCCTCTGGAAAGATGAAGACATTGACCTTGATTCTCCCTGGATGCAATGCACAAAGCTAGAATCTTTGCCCTCAATGAGCCTGCTAATCCTGAACATCTATATACATCCTGCGGAAAAGCAAAAAAGGCACAAACTCCAGCAATTGATCAAAATGCTAAAACTCACCCATCCACATGATAATATAATACTAACTGGGGATTTTAACATGAATCTACTGCAAGGACAGGAGAGCAACCTAACGGGCTTTATAGAGCCAAGACAGGGCAACACAAGTAGACGAGACTCCCGGGGCAAGAGATGCGCGGCATTACTGGATGACCTTGCCCTGTACACGCTAAATGGTCGAGGTTCGCTGGATAGCCCCGCAGCATTTACAAGAGTTACGGGCAAAACAGGTTCAACAATCGACTTCACCTTAGCGGACCACGATCTATTCCCTTTTATAACCGATTTCCAAATACAGGAAAGAGCAGAAAGCGACCACTATCCTCAAACCTTCACATTAACCACTACTCCAAATAGGTCTGGGCAAGCTAAGGCTCTCACACTATCAACACAACCTTATAATTTAAAACAAATTACTTGGAACGAAAACAATATTGACTCCATCATGGAGACATGCTTCTCGCTATCGGCATCATCAGGATCAGAGTCAGACGTCGTAGAGGCCTGGGAGTCGTTTGTCAAAAACTTAAATAGGAAATTCTCGAGTCACTGCACCGGCCTCAAACACCCCAGAACGAGCGGGCGGCTTGGTATTCACACAATATACGGATAAAAAAAACACAGCTAAACAAACAGTTAAGATCACTGTGAACCCAGGGCCCTCAACCGACACAACAGATCCTTACAACAATAGAAAAAATGAGAAAAGACATAAAAAAGGAAATCAAGGTGGCCAAGCAAACATATAAGGATCAACTCGGGATTGAAATGCTCCATGCCAGCAAGCAAAGAAACTCTAAACTGTTTTGGGCAAACATCAACTTTATACTAAATGGCAAAAATCACCACTTTAATTCGGACATCACGGAGCAAACATAGAGAGCTCACATCGAAGTTACATACAATACGATAGCCCCCTCCAGTGCATTAATCAGCTCCGAACCTTCAAATGAGATCGTAACGCACATCAGCTCGACTATAAGTCTTAAGGACCTGAATCCAAGATCCGTCTAGGAAACAGACACTACGTCCAGCTCATCACCAGCCAAAAAGTCATCCAACCACTCAAGAAAACAAACAGACGAAAAATTTCAACCAGAAACTCATGAATCAACAAAGCACGATTCGAGGGAACATCAAGTACAGATCACCCAAAAGCAGGTATTGAACACCATAAAACATCTGAGATGTGATGGGGCTCCAGGCCCAAACGGCCTGCCAAATGCCTTGTTCAGGAAACATCCAGCGTTCTGGTCCGGATATTTAACTCCCCTGTTTATACATAGTTTAGAGACTCGCATCATTCCCGACTCTTGGCGGGGTAGCATTTTTCAGCCCATACACAAATCAGGGGCGCGTTCAGACCAACTACAGACTGATAGTGCTCATTGACGTAGAGGCAAAAATCTATGCATCAAACCTATTGGCAGACCTCGAGGACTGGGTCAGCAGCACAAACCTAATTCCGAAAACACAAACTGGATTTCGGGCCGGAATGGGCACCCTAACGAACATATTGGCAGTTACTCTCTTAGCTAATCAAGCAATTGTCAATTCAAACATCCTTTATGCATGATTTGTAGACTTCAAAGCAGCCTTCGACAGAGTGCCAAGATCCAAGTTATGGGCTAAAATGGAAGCTTGGGGAGTTCCCACAAAATTATTGGAAGCAATTATCAACTTGTACTCACAAACCTGGGTCCAAATAATAAAAGGGGACGGGCAAAGTTTAACCAAGAAAATCACGACCATAAACTGATTAAAACAGGGGTGTGTCTTGGCACCCAGCTTATTCAACAACTACACAGTCGATCTAGAGAAAAATCTTCGTCTAACACAAGGTGACCCGCCTAAGCTGGGTAACGTCCCAATCGTAAGTCTGCAATATGCGGATGACATTGTCCTGCTCTCCCAAACACCCCGCGGCTTGCAACGTTTGATCAACCCACTTACAGAATATACCACCTCAGTCCAACTAACAATCAACCTCCAAAAGTCGAAGGTCCTGTGCTTCTCCAGCACCCACAAAAATTGTCCTAAATTTGTTTGGAGGTTAAATACCAGCATCTTGTCACAGGTGGATGTATACAAATATTTGGGGGTTCATTTAGATCGCCAACTCATTTACAAGCAACACCAAGACCTCGGGCGAGCAAAAGCAAAACAACTGCTATTCGCTTTTAAAATTCTGTAGAAAAAACTAAGCAGCCGTTCAACAAATCATTTACTAAAAGTCATAACAGTGAAATTTCTGCCATCCATCTCGTATGGCTTGGAAATGCTGAACACCAAGGACTTGACGACTTTAATACAGCTCAATCCAGTCTTTTTAAGAAACTGTTTTCAATCCCACGCCACATTTCTCAAGCCCAGATACGACTGGAATACAGTTTAAAAACCAGATACCGGCAAGACAAGGAGCACTGGCCTAATATTATTGGAGAATGAGGGCAGCAGAAGAAAACATGTTAGCCCATCACTGCAGGCAGGAGGTCGAAAAACAATCTAGGCAGAGCAAGTCAACATTTCAAATCCTAAAGAAATCTCTTTCAGCCCTAAAACTAGAGGATGCCTGGCTCAAATTACCGGCATATTCTGCATTTAAATAAATCACTAATAAAGCAATTAAACAACAATCGCTGCAAATTGTCAAAGCCTCCTTGACCCACAAAACACATGCATGGATGGTGATGCCATCTTACAAACAGCTGAAACCTCAACCATACTTGCAAGACTACTTCACAGACTATCATAAGCGGAACCTGACCCTATTGAGACTGGGGTCCTTTCCGACGAAAGATCTCACCCCAAAATGGCAACAGACTTGGTCGACCACGGATTGCCGCCTTTGTGGCAGTGGAGAAGAGTCACTATTGCACCTATTATGTATCTGCCCGGCTCTTCAAAACATGCGGAAGTTCCTCCTACCGCCAACTATGAGAAAAGAGCTAATAAGGAGTTGCAGAACTGTCTTGCAAAACAATAACATTTCTGAACTTAGCGGAAAACTAATTAGGAAAGCATGACAGATGACCTGTACTTTACTATGCAGATCCGTCCTGTTCATCGTATCAAATCCAGCACTTCTCATCTTACTAGCACAGCATTTTATTCCATGCTGGAGGAACAGACATGCTTATTAATAATTTTAAAGAACACTGTTTGAAGTTTGTTTCATCACAAAAATGTTGGACCTCATAATTAATGAAATCATCTCCGGCTCCCCATTCATACAAATGATTTTATTGTAATTTTAATCCACATTAATCGTTGATATTGTATGTATCATGGTGGTTTGTTCCACCCTTTTACGATTTTTAAGAAAATCAAATAAAAGTATATTCAGTTCAAACATGAAAAAGCAGTGGTGGCTGGTGGATTTGAAAAGTGGTGAGGGCGCGAATTTTAGGTCAGAGTTGTAATGCATGAGCTAGCATAGCTAAAACTGAAAGCGGGAGGAGGGGATCAGGCTAGAATTTCTAGAAAATATACAGGAAACAAGCCAAAAGATATCCCAGGGATAATAGTCTGTTTTCAAAATGCCTCATAGCCTGAGCACATACCGACCCACTCAAACACAATTGATTTGTTAAATGTACTACATCGCTGACACTTTACCACATCATTCAATCAAGAACGAGAGAAGCTGGGTCAATGTACAAGCAAAACTGGTAGCTAAAGATAGATCAATTTATAACTCCCTTCTGTCATTTGTGAGGAATCTTGGAAGGGTGGAATTCTGAGTCTGTTTTTCCCTAATTTGAACTTGTGATCTCCAGATCATTGCAAATGTCAGAGCCATGCGTTAATTCCCTGAGCCATCTTGTTACAGTACCCTTATTCTTCATATCGGTTAGTATGAAATGGCCGGTTTCCAAGGCAGGCTCCATCACACCCTGACAGGTGAGAACAAACACTGGTCCCTTCCCTAAAGATGGTTGAACACCTACTTTTGTTGCATTTCACGTACCAAAAGATCTTGTTTTCCTTGGTATTGGAACGTGAAGTTCAGAGAATATGCTGTGCTACAATTGTCTTCAAGGGATTTGTTTAAAATACTCTGTTCTATTGCTTTTGATAAATATTTTTTAGCTGCAAGAATTGTTGATAAACTTGCCACAGAAATGTTATTCAAACATCTTTTATCTAAAAAATAATAATTTTGTTCCTTGTAAAAACATAAGGACCAATGAATCAATCACGGAACAATGAATATTCAAAACACGGCTATATATAGAAAACAAATTTTTATCTTTTGAAATTTATCAAGGGTACTACACAGTTATATAAACAATGTAACACGAGGAAAATAGATACAATTGTATGATCCTTCAATGCCACTATTGTAAACACTTCTTCTCATTGTACATTATTTTCCAGAAGAGAGTGTGAGTGTCGACGTTTCGGTCTCTATGCATTTGTCCATGAGACCATCTTCAGGACTACCATAAATATAACAAATGACCCCTGAATGATGTTTCCAAAGATTCAAGAATTACAATTGACACACATATGTCAAATCAATCGTCGTTCTGTAACTTTTGTTTAAGGTGAATAATCATCAAGAGATACAGGAAATTGATATAGGTAAATGAACTCTGGTGCTTTATTGGACGGTGAAAATAAATTTCCAGTCCTCAGCCACTTCTCAGTTGAAAGAGTTTATTCTGTTAGATTTTGTAGCGCAGCCAAAGTTCAGCAGTCAACTCTTTCAACTGAGGAGTGGCTGAGGACTGGAAATTTATTTACACCGTCCAATAAAGCACCAGAGTTTATTTACCTATATCATTTACCTGTATCTCTTGATGATTATTCACCTTAAACAAAAGTTACAGAACGACGATTGATTTGACATATGTGTGTCAATTGTAATTCTTGAATCTTTGGAAACATCATTCAGGGGTCATTTGTTATATTTATGGTAGTCCTGAAGATGGTCTCATGGACAAATGCATAGAGACCGAAACGTCGACACTCACACTCTCTTCTAGAAAATAATGTACAATGAGAAGAAGTGTTTACAATAGTGGCATTAAAGGATCATACAATTGTATCTATTTTCCTCGTGTTACATTGTTTATATAACTGTGTAGTACCCTTGATAAATTTCAAAAGATAAAAATTTATTTTCTATATATACCCGTGTTTTGAATATTCATTGTTCCGTGATTGATTCATTGGTCCTTATGTTTTTACAAGGAACAAAATTATTATTTTTAGATAAAAGATGTTTGAATAACATTTCTGTGGCAAGTTTATCAACAATTCTTGCAGCTAAAAATATTTATCAAAAGCAATAGAACAGAGTATTTCAAACAAATCCCTTGAAGGCGTTGTTTACCCGTTTATTTGAATTGCCCAAGCCCTCAAGGGTAGATTGGGTTTCCCATTATATTGAAGTGCTACAATTGTGGCAGCCTTTTCTGCAAGCCTTTTAGGTTTGCCCTCCTATTTCGTTTCTCTTATCTACACCATTTTCATCTTCCCCATCAACATATGTTACATGTTCTCACCAATTGTCAGACTGTCTTATCTCTCCTTGTTTTTTTTTTATCTATCTCATTTTGCTTTTTTCCTCAGCTGCTCTCCCAGCATCATGCTTTCCCTCTCCTTTCATTTTCTGTTAACTTTCTCCTCTTTTGCAGCTCCACATATTCTACCCTTCCACTTGTTGCCCACCCCCCTCTCCACCACTCTCTCTTCAGACAACTCATTGGGATTTTTCCCCCCTCCTACCCCCCACCCCCCATCAGACGTGCCCTATTCAGCGCCTGGATTAGCCGCGCTCTACAAATTCACATTACATAACAGAGAGAAAACACAAGAAACAGGAAGAAAGGGAAAAGTAATATGAGACTGTAGAGGAGGCTGGTGTCCATGCAATATTTCTTAGTAAATATCACTAACAACTTTAAAGGGTTAATAAGCCCTTCTGGGAATGTGAACCTGTGAGCTGTGAACAGGTGCATGACTGTGTGTTCAATTTGGGCTCACTACAAGCGAGAGCTTAATTTGAGCCAGTAGTTTCCGGTGCTCGGCACCAGCACTTAATTGTCAACACTGGTGCTTATGCCACAAGACGACACTGTCTGGCTAATTTAGAGATGACCACAACAACAGTTAATTATTAATTCAATATACATTAAAAAAAACACGTTTGTCTGCTGTACAAGCCATTCTTATAGCTTTGGGGGTCTGAAATAGTCCGAACTGTCACACTTGTAGGAGTGTGATGGTTAGTAATTGTGTTGTTACTATCATTGGCAGCATGGCTGGGGCCATGTGTGGTCAAGCTGCAGTGCCCTCCTGACGTGAGACCTGGCACTTATTTGTTTTACAAATTAAGCACTGCTAAAAGCACATCCTACTGTACACCACGTTTACCCTTACAATGTCTGCCTCCAAACCCCTTGTGACATATCACTCTTCTAGGAGTATTTACTTTGAGTGCCACATTATTATTGAAAAGTATGTAGAGCCTCTTCTAGAATCTCTGCTTTGGGCTACAACTGTGCCTGTTTTCATGGCACTTAGAATAAAACTCTGCATGAAGTAGTACATCAAAACTATTGTTATGCAACCCACCATGTTCTTCTGACTATTGTGCAAATATTATGAATTGCAGAGTTGACCTCTCTGTTACCCTCACAATGTTTGAGTGGGCCCCAAAAACGACAAGGGGAATGAAAGTGAAAACATTATATTATGGCTGATTAAGTAATTTTTTTTTTGTGGAGTTTTATATAGCGCCAACTAAACCCGAAGGTATCAGAGCACCAGATACGTTACAGACGGACACATTCATTTTTGTTAGGCACGGGGAGATTAAGTGATTTGCCCAGAATCACAGAATGTTGAGCGTCCCTGCCGAGACTCAAACCCAGTTCCCCAGCTCCGTGGTCGACAGCCCTAGCCGTTAGGCCACATTCTCTCCCCGAAGTGCATTTGGAAACCTTTAAAGGTTTAGACGGGTGACACACTTAAAATGAAAGTGATGTGGTGCTATGGGCGAAGATTCCAATTTCTATGGACTCACATATCTCCTTTTCAATTAATTGTAGTTGTATTTATATAGCGCTTACTACCCCTGATGAGCTCCCCAATACCACCAATTAATTGCTCAGTGCCTTAATGCATTGCACTGATTTTAGGAGCTTGAAGGATTCCAGCACTTCCATGGTTTGATATAATCCCACAAATTGTTCCTGTGTGTTTTTAATGTGTTGTTGATTGTATTTTAATGTGAATATGTGCACTATGTAAAAAGCACAATGCTGCCAGGGAGCTTTACATAGGGACAAAAAAAAGCTTTAAAGGCTACCTGTGCGAACAGAAAATGAGAAATAAGAATGAGATTGCAGAAAACAGACACAATCCTTTTTAATATCAAAATACATAGGATATTATTGTTACAGCTACAACTACAGCTATTGTGTCCAGGGCCTTGCAGACGTTGCAGTACTTCATAGATGTTAGAATATGACAGACTGCCTGTGTAAAATATTAACTATAGCTTTTCCTAAAAAAGAACAAGTATTAGTTATAAAATGAAAACTTAGTTTTACAAGTCACCACAGTTGAGTATTTCGGTTTTAGTTCACAGGCAGGAGCAGCCCGTGCAGGTAAGAGCGGTGGGGAGGTGTGGGAGGGACTCGACAGACAACAACGTGGGAAAATAAAATAAATAAATAATTTTCCCTTGTAGTCATCTGTCGCGTCCCCCCCACCTCACACCACCGCTCTTACCTGCACGGGTTACTCCTGTTCAAAGGGGTCATATGTGAGCCTTAATAATTCCCAATACAATATGCATGTGGCTTAACGCAAACAGTGGTTTACCACATCGCCAAAGTGCAATTTAACCCATTTGCTGTCACTCAAAAAGAATACATTAACGCAAGAGGCTATATTAACCATCTATACATTGGAAATATTTCCACTCTAAAACTACCAATTGGACTTCATAATTTTAATGAAGGCTTTTAAATTGCGTTCGGCACCAAGACTTACAGCAATAAGCGCGGTCTAATATAGCCTTATAGCCCGTGGTAGCGGGCTATGCCAGCCATTAAAGGCCCGCTCCAGCGTTAAAGGCCCAAGCCAAAGGCGAGGGCTTTTCACAAGGGAGCGGGACTTTAATGGCCATTATAGCCCAGCTACGGAGGGCTATAATGCTATTAGAACATTCTGCCACTTGAGGGCAGAATGTTCTAACAAATAAAACAAAGGCCTCACGGAGCCCGAGGGGATTTAAATCCCCTTGGACTCCGAGAGGCCTTTGTTCACAGCAGCAGCTGTGAATGAAAACAAAACATTAGAATGTTGCTCTTCGGCATTCTACCGGCCAGTAGAAGGCCCGAGCACTCCATTGTCTGCAATGGAGTGCTCAACATTCTAATGTTCTAATTACCTATTTTAATAGTATTTATTTTCCCTAGCATGGGAAATTATTTCCAGTGCACATCTGGCAATGCACGACACGGTAGTGAGGCATGTGCTGGCTCCTGCTTGGGTCTTGGCTACCTTAAAGCATGTCTAGCGTTCATTCTCTATAGAGGCCATCAACTTCCGCTTTGAGTGCCTGTGCAGACCGAGGTCCCACATGCCACTTGCACATGCCACTTGCAAGGAGTGAAACGGGATGAGGCCACTTCCAAATTGTCATTAAATGCTGTTATCAAGCTTAGAAAGAATTGTCGACGTTCAGGTGCAATAAAATGCAAGAGCAAACAGGGAGAGTGCAGTCCTCAACTAGAACAGAGCTGCACACAGCTACCACTTCCGCCTCTTGAGAGAAGATGTCTATAAATATGCAAATTCTAGAACGTGCAGAGAAAAAGATGTTTCCTTGAGGGTGAAAAACTGATTGCTGGGCCCAGGTGGCTGAAAATAGCTGGTGCAGATGGTTCTAGGCCATGCCTGCCTGCCTTTCTCTCTGGGAAGCGTCATATGCCAAATCCCTCCATCAGCCGCTCTATGTTATCATAATCTTGTTCAGGAATGGGAATGCAGGTCAGGGAAAGGGAGCAGACATGTTCTACACACACAAGTACTGATACAAATACACTCTTAACTACTCATACACACATTCACCCATGGGCACATGCTCAAAATTAAACACGTACACTCACGCAGACATGCACGCATACACACATGCAGTCACGCTCAAGCATACTCATTTGGACTCGCATACAGGCAAACTCAAACAGCCACACACTCGAACATACAATTGTGTTCTCATACGCAGCCCACTGACAAAAAGCACACTTACTTACACGTTTACCACACAAGACAATGATCACAACGTTTGTTCACAGAAAAACAATATTCTGTTAACTTTTGATTAAAATTCAAATATATAACGATGTTATACACAGCATTGTGGGTTTTCTCATATATATATTTTTAAACATGACACATGATATAATTGGAAACACGAAAATGCAATGCGGGTGTTCTTTATTCCACGTCATTTCATGGCTTCAAACCCCCAAATTAATAAGTTTACTAGTAGTAATCAGTTTAGTAGTAGTAAAGTTAGGAGTCCTAACTTTACTACTACTAAATGCCTTCTGTGAATACCAAAAGTAGTAAGTTTAGGATTTTATCTCAGATTAGTTCTGTGAATCTGCCCCCTTGTTTGTAACTGTCACCCTCATTTTCTCTTGTGAGGGTAATCTGAGAACACTGCGCCACGCACATAATAGTTGTTCAGGCTCTCTCTCCCTCAGCTCTCTCTAGGTCCTGCCCTGCCCCCCTCCACCCCCCCACACACACACACACACTCAATCACAATCAGAGTCATTCACGCGCACACATACAAAAGCTCTCAATACAAAATGACCTTGGGACTCCACATTCGACCTCTCTGTGATTCTTGCTCGAAGAGTCTGGGTCCCTCAAATTGCGCGCCAGTATAAATAAGCGGAAGCACGACGTGAATCATAGCTTTTCCTTGTCCTGGCCTGGAATTCGAGCTACTGCCCCATCAGATGGCAGGATAGGGCTGGAGGCGAGCCCTTCTCCTCTATTTATTTATTTCATCCAATTTTTTATAGCGCAAACTTCACCCAAAGGTGTCAGAGCGCTTTACAATAGAACCAGATAAGTTACATAAGGTACTCGTGAAAGAATTTACACATATACAGTCATGCTACCAAAAAATGAAAGGTTGCAAAATTAAGGTAATAAAGGTACAGAATACATATTTACAAAGTTGAGCTCACATGAGTGCCAAGCGGCCATGAGGTTCATGAAGTGGATTGAATTATTCCTGGAAGTGTCTTTGGAAGAGAAGAGTTTTAGGCTCTGTTTTGAAAGTCTGGAAAGAAGCGGTGGTTAGGAGGGTTGGGGGTAGCGTTTTCCAAATTCTAGCCACATTACCTGAGAATGATTGAGACATAAATCTTTCCTTTTTGAAAGTAGGAGGTTCAAGCAGTACGTTTTCAGCATTGCATGAAGGTTTGGACCCGCCTGATATTTTGAGCTTATTCGTCAGATAGCGAGGGGTGGAACTGTGCAAGGCTTTGTGGGTGATACAGGCAGTCTTGTAAATTGACCTAGCTTTGATGGAAAGCCAGCAAGGAAAAAAAGTATGGGTGTGATGTGATCATTTCTTTTGGCCCCAAATTGGAAATGTGCCGCTGAGTGGAGGATGGATTTTAGAGGGGAAAGGTGGGTTTTGGGAGGCCAGCAAGGAGAGAGTTTCAGTAGTCCAATCTGGAGAGAACCAGAAATTGGACCAAAGTTTATAAGTCTTGCTCAGGAAAGAAATGTCGAACCCCCCCCAGAGAAGGTGCAATTGGTAATGTGTGTTCCTGGGGATGGTATTGATATGGGAATGTAGGTTGAGTCTTTTGTCTAGGATAATGCCTAGGGATTTGGCGCTGTCAACGATGATAGGTTTGTTGTTAAGTATGTTCAGATTGTCCATCCATGATTGAACTGGAGGAGGACAGAGTGAGGTAGAGAGAAGAAGGAATTCCGTTTTGAAGGGATTCAGAATTAGTTGATGAGTTGACATCCAATCTTGGATGGAGTTGAGGAACGAAATGTCGTGTGCAGAGGACACCTTAAGGTAGATTTGGGAATCATCAGCATAGAGGTGATAATGGATCCCGGATTTTTTTAGGAGATTTCCCAACGGCTCCATGTAAAGATTGAACGGGGTGGGCGCGAGGATCGAGCCCTGAGGGATGCCTTGTCTTACAGTCATTGATGTGAGAGAATCCTGCCTTCTGATAGGATAAAGGGATGAAGAGTGACAAGCCCCACCGAAGCCTCATTAGCAGACATACTGCACTGCCCGAGGCAAGTGCTTCATGTCTGCTATGTACTGTGAATGTGTGAGGTGGGCTGAAGAAGCCTCCACCTGACACAAGTGCAGTTTGAAAGGGACAGTGGAGCCCCCTTTGTTGCTGGCATGATGTTGCACTTTAATTTGAAAACAGACAATTGTTTTCCTGTAAAAGTGTAACATCATGTCAGCAGGTATTTGGAGATGAGGGAGGCTTTAATTTCTGCACTATGTTATAAACGCACTGGTGATTACTCACTGAGGGATGTTTAAACGCCTTATCACCGCTGGTCAACGTCTCGGCGACCTCAAATATTCGCCACCTCAGTTCACGCTTATGGGTGAGTGCAGCCACCTGGATTCTTTCACCTTATGTTGCATGGATGTTTTTCTCTGGTCGCCATTGTGGGAACCAGCAAAAAGTGAAATGTAGACAGTACAGCTAATTCACGGGTTTATTCAGAACACCATATCCTGTGCTCCTCCTTCAGCTCTATCTCCAACTGCCTTGTGTACATTCCATTTCTCCTCCACTTTCCATCCCAAACCCTCCATGACATCACAGTATACATTACATCATTACACAGGCCTGGACCATTTATTAGTGGGTCGACACCCCCGCGCCCCTTATGGGTGAACCGTCATTGTGAAAAAGGTGAGCATGATGGGGTATATCCTGGGTATTGCTAATTGCGTGATGTGCGTAGCTTTTTGCAAGGTCACAGTGAATAATAATTCATGTACTCTTACACTCCTAGGTCTATACTAATACCATATATGGGCTGGTGGGACACGTCCCTGTAGTCACACTCTGGTGGTATTTGGATAAAAGCCGTTAGCGCCCCCATAACTCACCTACTGTTCAAGAATAAAAGGTGGTACAGAAAATGCCCATCTTACCACTACAAGAGTTGTATGTTGAGGGTAGTCTACAGTGCCATCAAGCACCTGTGCCAATGTTTTCTCATTGCTTTCCTGACATATTTATTGTGTGTTTCTCCATCTCATGGGTCAGTGCATTGGGCTATGTAGCCTCGATACGTCAAAGATGTAAATCACGGTATGGCGGTGCTGTCTGGGAGTTGTGATCATTCTGCAAAGAAAAAAAACACTCAATTTTTGCTGACAGTACTGGGCAATCACTCTGTATTGGCGGAGCCACGTCGCATGCAGATGCCCCAAACCGTCTGTGCATGTATTTTCGTCATAAACGCGATGACTGGAAGTTATAGTCATATTGTCTAGATCGCGGCCATCAAACCCATGTGGCATCAAAGTGTGGTCACAGTGAGTGGACGGGGTTAAATTGTATATTGTTCACGAAACAGAAATTAGATCTCCGTATTGGGCATTCCAAGGAATATCAAACAAGAGTCACAATATTATTCATTAAGGATGCTTGCATGGCTACCTTAGTAATTCTTTCAGGATCCAATATCATAATCTTCTGTCATCGTGAATGGCCTATGTAGAAGAGGATAAAATGTGTATTGGATATATTAGAAAATGAGTAATGTATACCCTACCCATATTTAATTTCCATATGACTGGATATCTATACAGAATCTTAGCATGTTAGCTAAACATGCTCTTATATCTGCATATGAAGGTACATAAGGGACTACTATCATGAATCTCTACTAACCTGTATGTTGACCAATTGGAAGATCATTGTCCTCATGAATGCGCTGAAGGTGGTATTTGTTTAAGAATAGAAAAGGCCTATCATAGCAATACTATAAACATAACCTCATATCTATAGTATGGTGTGGCTTGATCAAGCCATTATGTTGTTCCTCAGGTATGTAGCATATTTTAGTTAAAAGATAATAATATGGAGGGTGTATGCTACGATTTTAGACTGTTACCCCGGGCCCTATTCCTTATTGACTATTTATTGTATTAATCTACATGATCACTTGTCTATGTGACCTTAGATGTATAGAAATGACCACCAGAAATGTTCGCCTGAGACTTACAGAATATCGTAGCATGATTCGATGGTACAGAAACACAACCAAAATGGCTAACCATTTTATATCCAAAGTACCCAGCGAAGAAGATATAAAATGGACAGCATTGGAAAAAGTGAGAACGACCCGGTATATTAATAGTATCCTAGCAATACAGTAGCAAAGATGGGTGTACAGACTCAATACACATAAACAGGGCTTCAATGAATGCACAGTACATGGGGCTCACAACTGGATATATGATTGGTTCATGACTGTGTTTACCAAAGATAAAAATCAGCCATATAGTTTTTATCACAAATTTCTATTATTGTGGGGGCAGCATTTTGCTGACTTAAGGCTTAGGGTGTTACATTTAATTAAATATTAGGTTTTATTGTTATTAACAACCTATTACCACTTTATTTTAGTGGTAATAGGTTACTGTTAGACATGACATCTTTTGGCATGGTTTCCGCTGTCTTTTTGCTTCTGGCCTCCTGTTTTTGATTGTGTGCTGGACTTCGTTTTTGCTGGTGTTTGGATTCTGGGCACTTTAACACTGCTGACCAGTGCTAAGGTACATGTACTCTGTGTCTAAAATGTAATGGCATTTGGTTTCTCCATGATTGTTGTATTTGATTTACTAGTAAGTCCCTAGTACAGTCCACTACATGTGCCTATGGCCTGTAAAACAAATGCTATTATTGGGCCTATAGCACTGATTGTGCCACACACACGAGTAACCCTCTAAAAGTATCTCAGGCCTGCCACTGCAGAGCCTGTGTGTGCAATTTTTAACTGCCATGTCAACCTGGCAAGTACACATACTTGCTTGGTCCAAATCTTCCCTTTCACTACATAAAGGCAGTCCGTAGGTAGCTGCAGTGGCCAGGTGCTGTGTATTTAAAAGGTGGGACATGTGCATTTAAGTTTTACATGTTCTGGTAGTGAAAAGACGCTAAATTCTTTTTTCACTACAACAAGGCCTATCTCTTCCATAAGTTAGCATTGGAGCTGCCCTGTAGCATTTTACACAGTTAACTTCCAATTGGGAGCTGATATAAAATTGCAGTTTGGTGTCTCTGGACTCACGATTTAAAAACACTTCTTTTAGTGAAGTTGGCTTTTAAATTGCTGGTCTGAAAATGCCTTTTTTAGAAAGTTGTCATTTTCTTACTTTAACCATTTGGTGCCTCCGCCTGTCCCTAGAATACACAGCTGGGTTGGATGACAGTTGGGCTTCGTGAATTCACTTTAGACAGTCATACACAAAGGAAGCTGAGGTGTACCCTGCATATCCTAATGGCCCATCTCCAGGCTGATAGGTCTTCCTGGGCTAGAGTGGTGGGAGGAGTTGAAACTTGCACCTGAGTAGGGCTGTGCCTGTCCCAACACAAAGAACTGCATACCCCCCTGTAGAGTGTCTGGAGCCAGGGCCAGGAAGGGCAGAGTCTTGTGCACTACAAAGACCTTTCTTTGAAGTCTCTCTTCTTCAAAGGCCAAAATTGGTATAAGTCCTTGACCTCTGACACTATAACATACAAAACACTACTGGACTCAGGACATTCTGCCAGGAAGAAGAACTGTTGGACTGCCAGGAGGGATTGCCACTTCGCTGCCTGCTTTGCTGTGTTGACCTGCTGTCTGCTACTTCTTGCCTGGGAGTGAGAGGACTGAACTTTGCTCTCTGCATCCTGCTTTCTAACAGTTTCTCCTAAGCTTGAGTTGAGCTTGCCTCCTGTTGGAAGTCTCAGGGCCATAAAAGACTTCACCTGCATTTTGCTACCAGCACCTGGGCTCATCTGCTGTGAGTCCTGACCTGCCAAGTAGTGCCAAACCTAGTCCTGGACCTTTGGAGGCGATTCTGGTGCTGCAACCAAGAAATCGACGCATCAACTCCAACCGTCATTTCGGAACTTGTGCATCCCTGTGAAATCAACGCATCGCTGCTGCCTTCCTCGAAGCCGTGGTCCCCGGTCGCTGAGTGCGCAACGCAATGACGGCATCTTACTACGCAAGCCCCAATGGTACTGCAGCACCTCCAAAGTACCGCCGCAGTGTGAGTCTTGAGCACTGCCTCACTGAAGTCCGTGATGCACCACTCCGACACCGCACCTGTGGCCTGGTGGTTTGACATTGACACCGTGGAATCGATGCACCACCCTGTGACATCGGTGCATCATCGACACTGCATTGTCTTCAGGACCCGAGGTCTTGCACCTGCAACTGACACATCACCTCCCCTGCACCCCGCTTCGTCCCCGGGCATTAGCGGTTCAATTACCCTGCACCGCCTCCAGGAATTAATGCATCACTTTGCTACAGTAATGCCTCACCTCCTTGGCGCATCAAATCGTCCCGAGCACCAACGTGCCAATGACCTGCATAGCAGTAAGGAGCTGATGCATCACCTGCCTTCGCAACGCCTCACCTCCGCTGTGCATCGCACCATCTTTGACTTTGTGATGCATCCAAGGTACTGTACTGGGATCCGTGCGACTCCTGTAGCCGGCCCGGCTCCATCGCGGTTGGACTGAACTTGTAGATTTGTCTTGTCAAGTGCACTATAACTTCATTTAATATAGAAGGATTCATATCTTGAATTGAATCTGTTGGATTTTTGTTGTTCTGGTCTTGTCTTACTCAGATAAATACTGGCTATTTTTCTAAACTGGTGTGGAGTACTTTTGTGGTGTGTTCACTGTGTTGCTGTGTGTACGTGTGTCCACAAATACTTTACACATTGCCTCTTTAGTTTAGCCTGACTGCTCTGTGCCAATCTACCCGAGGGTGAGCGAAGGTAAATTTAGTGTGTACTACCCTTACCCTGATTAGAGTGTAGGTCCCTACTTAGACAGGGTGCAAACCACTGCCAATTATAGACCCCATTTCTAACAGTTACTGTTTTTGTTTAGAAATGTGTAGATGTTATCGACCTACGGATTTTTAAATATTTTCTCCCTTAATAAGTTTTGACCCATTTGCCGAATCACTGCAAAATGTAGCATACTTGTTCCACTCGTTTGATTGTGGAAGGAGTAAAAGTTTTGCAGGGTTTAGTCAAGGGGGTCCAAAGAAAAAAGGGGGTCCCAAAATGTGCCCAGTTGCAATGTATTCCACATACATTTTTTTATTTTCTGTTTAGTAAAAACTTTCAGTTGCATTTTATTACAATGTGGCAGGATTACATATTAAAGTGGCTGCATGGTTATTTGGTGTAGTTTAGGTAAGTAGTGTATGTAATTTATAAGTTTTAAGGTATTTAAAGTTAGTGATATCTGTTGTTGCGTTATTGTAATGAAATATTGGGGTATTTTGCAATAGTACTACAGTACATAGTGATTACAAGGCATTAGCTTATTGTCTAATCATTGGCATTAGAAAAGTTAAACGCAGCTATGTTGTTTTAGGTACTGCTTGTCCGTGTTCTGCATTACGCCTTCCGATGTAGGTTAGTATTAGGTGTGGTATTTTTGCCCTAAATATTACCTCTTTAGTAAATTGGTAATAGGTAGATCAAAATATTTATACGTTTTTATATATATTTTTTTTATACGAAGTGCGCTGTAGTACCGCCATACCCCAAAAATATTTTGTAAGTTTAACAATTTCTTTTTTCATTTTTATAACTTTGTATAGCAGTGTGTTCTGAACTGCTTTTTTTTGTAATGTAGTGTGTTAATTCTTAGTAATTCGCGCGCTACTCCGTATACATTTTTGTACATATTTAAATATCTAAAAGAAATTGAAAATACAGTTTAGAACACTATATTTCTAAAAATATGGTGTCTTATAGTGTATTTCCATTTTTTTCAGTACCGCTGTACTCCTTTTAAAAAAAAAATATATAAACTTGTAAATATTCTTCCCTAACTATTACCACTTTACTAAAGTGGTAATAGGTATGGGAAAAATACTGTTGTAGCGTCACTGGGCCCTTTACTGCATCTTAACCTTTATCTGTTATCACTCGACTTATTTTGTACTCACTTGGCCCTCCGATGGATCTTGCTTCGTGCCGAGAGGGGTTGGACATAGGAGATCCAGCTCCAGTTATCCAATGAGGACCAGGAATTGGGTAAATGACCTACAAACTCATAATTAGATTCATTTATATAACTCTCAGAACTAAGGTATACAAATAAAGTATTATCATGGCTAGACCAAACCTCCCTGAAGAAATTCAGTTGAACCAAGATCATACAAACCAATAATTCAGTTAGAGATATGCAGAATAATAATATTAGTATCTGCTGTCCAGCGATCTCTCGATTAGGATTCACTCCAACCATCAATAACTCAAATTGAATGCACAGTCAATTATTGGAGATAAATCATGGAAAGACAGAAACAAGATTTAGTTAAAGTTAGATTTTTATCACTATTTTAAGAGGAGAGAATACATCAATATAAGGCATTTAAGACCTGAGTTGCCATTAATTACCAAAGCTCTGGGAAAGTTCAGGAAGGGACAGGAACCATCACAGCTCAAAAGTACTCTCCCATGAAAGGGAAAGAAGTCCGGGAATATTGCACACAGCGTATGCATCAATCGAAAGGTAAGCCAATAGAGTCCGCAAGGAAGTTCCAAAGTAAGGAGAAACGATGTGTGCCTCCAAGAGTGTGCAAGCCTCTTCTTTCCTTCAAATCAAAGTACAATATAATCCTCAAGTTCCGGGGTGACACCTCCTGGGTCACCTCATCTGGTCAGACCACTCAGTCCATTGGTCAGTTCGTATCAGGGGATTGTCGTGCAGCGTGAAGAAGACACATATTATAGAGGAAAGGTGGTGATCAGCACGTAAGTTGTCAAACCATCCAGTGTATATAACTTTCAAACAATAGTTCTTTTGCAAAAGCACATGAGTGAGTTCAAGAGGACAGTTTCTCACTGCAGATGTTCCCAAAGTAACGAAATTGATGCAAGCAGTCCTAGTATGCGAATGGGAACTCTCCCTATGAGACATAATTTCTCTTCACATTGTAAGTTTACGAAGCCTTTCCATGAGAACATAGTCAAGCAAAATAAGGTAAATGCAGGCCTAAATTGAATTCAGTTCATAAAATACAGAATATAAGGTAATGGAAATATACATTTAATTTATGACCTTTTGAGACCTAATATATTTCTTTCAACTTATTTGCACTCACAAAGCATTTTAATTTCGTTGTAAATAGCATGTGTAACTATGACATATTGCTGAATTTTCAAAGTACCAACGTGTAAAATAATTTTAAAACATAAACTATTAATCTCGTGTCTGGTGATCCATATTTGTACATATATGAAGATTATTCCCTGAACATTTCACAGCACTTGGTTTTAGTATAAGTGTACAGCACCCTTTTCTCCTTTTTACTTGGTGCACAATTTCACATGTGCAAAATGTGGAGTTTTAGAATGAAACCTTTCAATATCACATGTAAATATCTCTAAATCATGTTAGATTTCATTAAATTCTTTACACACATCATTATTTTGATAAGAATGGTAAGAAATCTTATAAAACCTAAATACATCACATTTACCTTTTGATTGATACACATTGAATTAACAACTGAAACAGGTTAAACTATGAACATATATTGCTTAATTTTTACGTTTCCATCTATCCTACAATTTATCTGCATGCTTTTACGATGCAGTAACTAGGGGGCCGATTCCGATCTCG
Organism: Calotriton arnoldi; assembly: GCA_963921515.1. Lineage (NCBI taxonomy): Eukaryota > Metazoa > Chordata > Amphibia > Caudata > Salamandridae > Calotriton > Calotriton arnoldi. Next base: position 3,024,384 of record CAWUFW010001018.1, on the reverse strand, counting down.
CTAGGAAAGCCCCCCGTACAAGTCGGACGGATAGCTTCGCGTTCGTAAACGATTCGGTCGGAAACATGGGCTCTGAATCAGACTCGCACGCTGCGGATCCCGTTCTGAGCCCTTCCTTACGAGATCAGAATCGGCCCCTTGGCTGGGTTCTGGAGCTCCGGCCAGGGCCCTTGTTGGCCCTGGGTTGGAGGACCCCTTCCCCATCCTGGGCTCCGTCCTCGGGCCTGCCACGTGGCAGGGTGCCCAGGACGCGGGCCCGGGGAGGCCTCCCCTGCGTGTGCCGGCCTGGGACCTCCAGCCGGGGGCCCAGGGGACCGGGCTCTGTCCCCCTGCTCCGCCATAGGCCCAGGACGGGGGTCCGTCGGGCCCGAGCAGGCCTCACTCCTGCTCCGCCCGCCTGTCAAATTGCCTGGGGGGGACCCCGGGTCGGAGGTTCACCAGGGACCCCCATTCGCAGCCCAGTGCCTGAGGCCCAGCTGGGGTCTCCGAGCCCCCAGAACGCAGAGCCCCCGAGCCCTCCAAGGGCAGGCGGGAGCGCTCCGTGAGGGCTTGGGCAGGCAGATGGCCGTCCTTCGGGCCTGGCCATCTGGTCGCACCCATGCCCTCGGCCATCTGGTCGCGCCCAATGCTTTCCAATGGGTCGACCAGATGGCCGGGCTGCCCTGAAAGTCCCGATGAGGGCTCGTTCGCCTCCCCGATCCCGGCGAGGGCTCCAGAAGGGCAGGTGCCTTCGCGCCCTGGCTCCCCTCGGTGTGCACGGGTTACCAGAAAGAAGGGTAGCCTTCCTCCAGATTAGTAGGGACGGGGTATGCCGGAACCCCTCGCGGGCATGGTGGTTCTCAGCCTGGCGACCAGATGGGCTAGGACCGGGCAACATCTCCCCCCATGTCCGGGGTGCTGTCCTCCGGCCCGCCGCGTGGCAAAGTGCCCGGGACGTGCTCCATCGGTCCCGGGCAGTCCTCCCTTGTGCGTCCGGGCCAGAGAGAGCTCTGGCCGTGCGCTCCCACCCTAGGCTCCGTCCTCCGCCGTGACCCGGGCGGGCCTTCCCCAGCCTTGCTGGGTTCAGGAGATCACGCCGGGGCCATTGGTGGCCCGACGCAGGGCCAGGGAGGCCTCCCCTGCGTGGCCTGGCCCTGGACCGCCGGGCGGGCCCAGGGGGGACCGGGGATGTGTTAAGCTCCGCCATGGGCCCGGGTCGGAGATCCCCTGGGGACCCCCATTCGCAACCCGTGGCCTGAGGCCCAGCTGGGGTCTCCGAGTCCCCGGGACGCAGAGCCCCTGAGCCCTCCCGTGAAGGCTCGGGGCGGGCAGATGGCCGTCCTTCGGGCCCAGCCATCTGGTTGCGCCCATGCCCTCTGCCATCTGGTCACGCCCAATGCTTTCCAATGGGGCGACCAGATGGCCTGGCTGCACTGGAAGTCCTGGTGAGGGCTCGTGCGCCTCCCCGACCCCGGCCAGGGCTCCAGGACGTCGGGCGCCTTCGCGCCTTGGGGTCCTCCGTCAGTCAGTGCGCACGGGTTACCAGAAAGAGGGGTAGCCTTCCTCCAGATTATTAGAGACAGGGTACTCCTGAACCCCTCTCGGCCTAGTGGTTCTCAGCCTGGTGACCAGACGGGCCAGGACGTCCCCCAGTCCGGGGCTCCGGCCCAACGCGTGGCAAGGTGCCCGGGATGGGGGGTGTCCCGTGGAGGCCTCCCCTGCGCCTGGGAGCCCCAACGGGGTCCAGGGGCCACTCCAGGCCCCGGGTTGGGCGCTCCCGCCCTGGGCTCCGTCTCTCAGCCTGCCGCAGGACCGGGACAGGGTTCCGTCGGGCCCGGGGTACCTCCCCCGGTTTGGATGGGCTCAGCCCCTGAGGGCCCTGGGGAGGGCGCCCTCCCCACCCTGGACTTTGTCCTCGGGCCTGCCGCGTGGCAGGGTGCCCAGGACGGGGCCCGGCAGGGAGGACTCCCCTGAGCGTTCAGGCCCGGGAGCCCCGTCGGGGGTCCCAGGGCCCTGCCGGGCCCCGGGGTGAGCGCTCCCGCCCTGGACTCCATCTCCCAGCCTGCCGCTCCGCCAAAGGCCCGGGACGGGGTTGCGTCGGGCCGTGGAGCCTCCCCCTGCTTGGCTGGGCTTAGGAGCTCAGAACGGGGCCTCCCCTGCGCGTCCAGGCCCTGGAGCCCCGTCGGGCCCCGGGGCGGGCGCTCCAGCCCTGGGCTCCATCTCCCAGCCTGCTGCTCCGCCACAGGCCCGGGACGGGGTTGCATCGGGCCGTGGAGCCTCCCTCTGCTTGGCTGGGCTCAGGAGCTCCGAACGGGGCCCCTGAGGGCCCTGGGGAGGGCACCCTCCCCACCCCGGGCTCTGACCTCGGGCCTGCCGCATGGCAGGGTGCCCGTGACGGGGCCCGGCATGGCCGGGGAGGCCACCCCTGCGCGTCTGGGCCCGGGAGGACCGACAGGGGTCCCAGGGCCCCGCCGGGCCCCTGGGTGGTCGCTCCCGCCCTGGGCTCTATCTCCCGGTTTGCCGCTCTGCCAAAGGCCCGGGACGGGGTTGCGTCGGGCCCGGGGAGCCTCCCCCGGCTTGGCTGGGCTCAGGAGCTCAGAACGGGGCCCCTGAGGGCCCTGGCGAGGGCGCCCTCCCCACCCCGGGCTCCATCCTTGGGCCTGGCACTTGGCCCCGGGTCGGGCGCTCCCACCTTGGTCCCCGGCCCACCCCTCAGCCTGCCGCTCTGCCAAGGGCCCGGGACGGGGGTCCGTCGGTCCCGGGCAGGCCTCCCCCGCTGCTCCTGCTTGCCAAGGTGCCCTATACCTCAAACCGCATACACACAACAGAACATAGACAACAAATTCCGTGTTGCAGTTGATGAATGGTCGAATTTTGTGCTGCTTGCCATTGGGTAGGGGTACTGTCTTGACATTGGTACTATTGGCGCACGCCTTGCACTTCCCACATTTATGGAATCCTGGGAGTTCCCTTAACCAAGTGCTGCTCTGTTTCTGACTGGGTTCCATTAAACTGTGGACCAACATATCCCTCAGAGAGTTACTTCTGCGATATGTGATATTGGCGCTCGGGGTGACCAATTTGCCAATAATGGGGTCCACAATCATTCTCCACAATGTAGGCACCCTTGCTCTATTGTGCAAGGGTGCCTGCGTTGACCCTAGGCAGCTGAAATTAGTGACAGCGCAGGAGGAAACGCAGGGCTGCACAGTATTGTTGTAAATTCGGTGCAACCCTGCATTTCAGAAGTGGCGGAGCGCTGCATAAAGCCAAGAAGGCTAACACCGCACTCCATCACTTCTTTGTAACTATGCCCCCAAGTGTTTTGCACACTTCTTTCACTGGACTATACTTGGGCTACATTAAGGTGATATTGATGCTACATTTGGGCTCTTTTTTCTCTGGTGGCCATCTTGGGAGACTTATTTGTTATGAAGCTCTCTAATTTCCTCATTTACTGCAGTATCCTCAGTAGAAAATGTTTTCTGTTTTCCACTTCGATTCCATCAATATGGCGTTCAGATGTGCTACTTTTTAAAATAAATTCAGATTGTTAGCACTCAAGTTGCTCATTAGAACACTGTAGTAAAGCTGCTGACCACCAGGGAGTTAAATGGAAGTCTGCTGCTGGTGTTTAAAGTGCATGTTTCAGCCTGCATGTCAGAATGTTTCAATGAAATAGAAGAGGAAGATATTTGAGAAATCACTTAAAACGTGTCCTAATTTTTCTTTCTACAGCACTAACCATAATTTCTATGACAAGATGAACTTCCTCATTTTCTTCCTTTCTGAAATTACATGTTTTAAGTTTCACACGTTTGATTCAATCAAGATGGCTTCAGGTGTGCCATACTTTTGTCATAAGTAAGGCTGTTAGCACTCTAGTTGTTCTTTAGAACACTCTGGGAAGCTGCAGTAGAACACAAGGGAATCAACTGACAGGCTGCTCCTGTTGGAAATACATGTTTTACTGAGAATGTCAGACTTTATTCTCATATGGCTGAGAAAGGTAGTGTAAATTTACAGAAAATATGCTCTCATTTTAGCTTCTGGGGCACTTTCCATAACCTCTATGGGAAAATCATGAGAAATGTTTTCTCTCAAACATGATTCATAAAATCCCAGCAGAAGGCTTTTTCACAGGGTAAAATCACCTTAGAACACACAACAATTCCTAAAATTAGTATGGTACCATAAACAAAATGATTTATATTGTAACTAAAATCTGTTATCACCCTTTATACTTTCTCCTTTTTGTGACCTTTAAAACCTACCATTCACTGCAATGCATTTCAGTGGGGTGCTATCATGTATATTGGTCCTATTAGACCTTGCATCTTTGGCGTGATTTCCCCTGTCTTTTTGCTTCTGACCTCCTGTTTTCTGAGAAACTCAGTTGGGTCTCTTGTAGTTTGTAGTTTCTCATGTCTCTTAGAAGTTTGAGACATTCATTCCTGTAGGCTTCCGTTGTTAGGATAACTTTAGCTCCGAATTTATACGCCGGTTTTATGACTAGGCTATTGTCATTAGATAGTTCACAAATTGTGCCTGCTCATCTTTTGAGCTGTTGTGAAAGACCCATATGGTCCTAGGGTCAATGTCACCAATTTCGTTCAGAACTGCTTTCTCAAAGGTGAGAATTTCTACTGGGATACAGGAGTTGGGTGGGGTAAATGAAGATTGTATGCGTAGGCTAGTGTCCTCTGGATGGTCATCCTTTCGCAGCTCGTCTTCAAAAAAGGCCCTCAGTATTCTGTTTCTGATAAATTCGTTCACCTCACAGCTAAGTTTGAATTTATCCAGGCTAGCTGTGGGGACAAAACCCAGGACTTTCTCTAAAACCATCATTTGTGATGATGATAGGGTTCTGTCAGTGAGGTTCATCATTAAGCTGGGTGGTGACTCGGGCCTGCCTGGTAGTTCACATCCATACTCCTGGTGGTCATTCTGGTTTGTTCTGATGTCGGGCCCAGTGGACCTGGGTTTCTTTCTTCATTTTGCCCCTTGGTTGTACTTGGCCCTGTCCTATAAAAGGCCTTTGCTGATTGTGTGTGTAATTTGGGTACTGGCCCTGTGGGGGTCCCCAGAATTGCTGTGGTTGTTGGAGCATCGGTGGGAGCCATAAAAATATGGTATAGGGAATGTCTGGGGGGGCATTGTATGGGGCCCATCCTCTACCCTGTCCGTAATTATGCCCTGTGGTCCTTCTGTAATTCCTTCTCCCTCTGCGGTTCCCACGTTTGAATGCGCTGGAATCTGAGCTCTTTGATCCAGTGTCGGAGCCGTCAGTGCTGGTGTTATACCCTGGGTTCCTCCCAGATGTGACATAATCATCCCTAAAGTATGGGGTATACAAGTTCATGTGCAAAATTAATTGCATCCTTTTTGAATTTTTGAAACTTGGTCTATTTCAAAGATGCCTCAAATGTGTTCATAGTTTGATTTAATTCCTCCAATCTTTTCTTGAAGTTGGGTACAGACTTGTATGATTTTACGCAGACCTCAATTGTGTGTGTGTGAACTAGGTTCCCAAGGTCCTGAAGAAGAGGCAATAGGCGTACGACTCGAAACATTTTCGACCTATAGGATGGCAGGTACATCATAAACCAATTTTTATTCTCCCCCTTTTTTCAACTAACTAGAGGCAGAAATAAAAGTTATGTACACCTACTAGCTATGTATTTTATAACTACACACTAGCACTACACTATCCCCCATTCCCCTTCTTCTAATATCGTTCTTATCATTATATAAGATCAATAAGTGCTCCCACATAGTCCTTAGGTTGCAGCATGCCCGATGATGAAGCATGCCACCAAGGGGTAACCCTGGTGGGTGAGGGTTTTACAAGAAAAACCTTGTTTTTTCTTTTGTGGAGAGTTACTTAGTGTAACATTACTGGGTTTCTATTTTTGGCATAGACCATCCTGGCTTGGTCACCCCCCAAGACCCCGACAGAGATGAGAGCCTTCTTGGGCCTCACCGGGTACTACCACAGATTTGTCAAGGGGTATAGCACCATTGCTGCCCCCTTGACAGTGCTGACTTCAAGGAAGCAGCCACGTCAGGTGATCTGGACTGAGGCATGCCAGACCGCTTTTGACACCTTGAAGGAGGGCATGTGCACGGCGCCCGTGCTCAAGGCTCCTGACTTCTCCAAGGAGTTTGTGGTGCAGACTGATTCCTAGGAGCATGGTGTGGAAGCCATTCTTTCACAGCTTAACAAAGAGGGCCTAGGTCTACCCGTAGCCTTCATTAGTAGGAGGTTACTTCCCTGCAAACAGAGGTGGAGTGCGATTGAAAGGGAAGCTTTTGCTGTGGACTGGGTGCTGAAGAAGCTAAGACCCTACTTGTTTGGGACTCACTTATGGGCTCATACAGCCCACAGGCCCCTCAGATGGTTGATGCAAATGAGGGGTGAAAGCCCAAAACTGTTAAGGTGGTCCATCTCCCTACAGGGAATGGACTTTACGGTGAAAAACCGCCCTGGCACAGAACACGCCAATGCTGATTGTCTGTCCAGGTTCTTCTGCCTTAGTGAAGAGAACTCCCATGAGGTTGGGTAGTTCTCCCCACTTTTAGCTGGGGCGGACATGTGTTAGACCTGACATCTTTGGCGTGATTCCCTCTGTCTTTTTGCTTCTAACCTCCTGTTTTTTTACTGTGTGCTGCTTTTTGTTTTTGCTGGTTTTAGGACTCTGGGCACTTTACCACTGCTGACCAGTGCTAAAGTGCAAGTGCTCCCTGTGTAAATTCTAATTGTGATTTGTTTATTTGTGATTGGCATATTTGATTTACTAGTAAATCCCTAGTAAAGTGCAGCAGGTGTACCCAGGTCCTGTAAATCAAATGTTACTAGTGGGCCTGCAGCACTGATTGTGCCACTCTCAGGAGTAGTCCTGCAAACCTGTCTTTTACCTGCCACTACAGTGTCTATGTGCGCAGCTTTAAACTGCCATTTCGACCTGGCAAGTGCACCCACTTGCCAAGCCCAAACCTTCCCTTTTACTTCATGTAAGTCACCCCCAAGACAGCACCATGGGCAGGGTGCAGTGTATTCAAAAGGTAGGACATGTGCTGGTGTGTTTTACATGTCCAGATGGTGAAATACTGCTAATTTAATTTTTCACTATTGCAAAGGCTATCTCTCCCATAGGATAACATGAGGATTGTCATAAAATATCATTTTAATGTAATTTCACATTGGGAGCTGGTAGAGATTTTGAGTTTGGGGTCTCTGAACTCACAATTTAAAAGTACATCTTTTGGTGAAGTTGTTTTTAAATTGCGTGTTTGAAAACGCCACTTTTAGAAAGTGGGCATTTTCTTGCTTAATCATTCTATGCCTCTGTCTGTCTGTAGATTCCACATCTGAGTTAGGTTGACAGTTGGGCTCTTGTGCATTCACTCTAGACTGTCACACAAAAGAAGCTGCGGTCTGCCTTGCATATCCTGATGGGCCATCACCAGGCTGATGGGCCTTCCTTAACTATAGTGGTGGGAAGAGTTGTCACTGACAAAGGAATAGGGCTGTGCCTGTCCTCACACAAAGCTGTCATAATCCCTTTGTAGTGTGTCTGGAGCCAGGTCAGTAAAAGGTAGGGTCTTGTGCACTACAAAGAATTTCCTTTCAAGTTTGCTACTTCAAAGACAGAAAGGGGTATAAGTATTGGACCTCTGACACCCCAAAATCAGAACACTTCTGGACTAAAGGACTTTCTGCTAGGAAGAAGAGCTGGATGCTGTAGGAGGGACTGCCACTCTGCCTGTTGCTTTGTTGTGCTGGCCTGCTGCTTGCTGCTTGCTGCTTCTGTCCTGGGAGTGAAAGGACTGGACTTTGCTTTCTGTATCCTGCTTCCAAGGATCTCCAAGGGCTTGTGCGTGCTTGCCTCCTGTTAAGAAGTCTCAGGGCCAACAAAGACTTCACCTACCAGTGCCTGGGCTCGTCTGCTGAGAGCCCTGGCTTGACAAAGTGGTGCCAAATCCAGTTCCTGGGCCCTGGGAAGCAGAATTTGGTGATCTGAAGAGAAAATCCACTCATCGGCTCTCAGCACCCGTTTTCTCGATGCAGCACCGCGTGACACTAAAGAATTGACACATCGCCTGCTTTGCAACTGAAAAATCACCGCAGCCCGAGTCTCAAGCACTGTGTCACCGAATTATGTGGCACCCCCTCCGACTCTGACGCAGCCCCTGCTTCACCATTGAAGAACCGATGCATCACCTGTTTCACAGCTATGGAATTGATGCAGCACCTGCTTCCCCGCTGCCGCATCGGTGCAGCGCGTATGTATTTTTGACTCATCGTCCATCGCCGTCTCTTTATCGACGTTGCCCAGCAGTAAGGAACCGAGGCCATGTGTCCGGAGATCGACGCATCCTATCGCCTTCCAGTAAGGAACCGCCACATCACCTCCCCTGACAGTAAGGAACTGATGCATCACCTCCACAGACAGTAAGGAACCGACGCATCATTTCCCCTGCGTAGCAGTAAGGAACTAACGCATCACCTCCCCTGGCAGTAATGAACCGACGAATCACCTCCCCTGGGAGTACGGAATTAAAGCATCGCTTTGCTTTTCCGGTGCCTCACCTCCCCTGCGCCTATTTCATCTTTGAATTGTGACGCATTCAAGGTACTTTGTGCTAAAAGAAACACATCCATAGATTTCTATGGACTGAACTTATTTTACTTCTGAAAAGTGGTATCTTTACTTGTGTATGTTGGATTTTTGTTGTTTTATTCATGCGTTATTCTTGTTTTATTTTGGCAAATATTGGCTATTTTTCTAAACTGGTGTGGACTCATTTTGTAGTGTTTTCACTGTCTTACTGTGTGTGTATGTACAAATGCTTTACACATTGCCTCTGAGATAAGCCTGACTGCTCCTGACAAGCTACCAAGGGGGTGAGCAGAGGTTATCTTAGCTGTGTGACTCCCTTACCCTGACTAGAGTGAGGGTCCCTACATGGACAGGGTTCAAACCACTGCCAATTAGAGACCCCATTTCTAACAGGCCCCAAGATGGCTGCCAGCACTTCCTGGTTGACGTGCTGACAGCCAATCAGATCACACCATGAGATCTGTGCTTAAGCATCACCCAGATATTCAAATGTATTTTTCCTTCAATAGCTCAAAAACTATTTAACGGATTTACATCAAATCACAAAAAGGGCTCTTTTTGGACCAAGAGCTAGCCTTTTGCCATATTTGGTGTAAATCCGTCCAGCGGTTCGGGCTGCAGTTGTGTCTAAATCTCTAAGGGTATTAACATGGGAGACACCCTTTTTTAGACCCCCCCCTTTTTCTCAGCCCCCATTAGACGTATCACCCCGAAACTTTCCACGTGCAACTAGAATCAGGAGGGCACTTTTTTTATTTTTTTTAAATCGTGAAGATTCGTCAAACGGCAACAAAATTATAAGCAAGTCAAAAAACGCTTTTCCTATGGAAACTAGGTCCTAACTATAACTGCCTACTGCCAAACGCCAGTAGGTAATATACGTATGTATGTATATATATATATAAATATAATATCCAAAGGGAGTTCCTCCTGGGATCCTGGTCCATTGTCAGGTGGTGCGCGAAGCCGGTGGAACAAAACCGGACATAATACCAACAACGAAATCCAATAAGGCGCACACTCGGGAGGAAATTGCTTGTGCAGGTTTATTACTCAGTTGTACAACTGAGTAATAAACCTGCACGAGCAAATTCGTCCCGAGTGTGCGCCTTATTGGATTTCGTTGTTGATATATATAAATATATATATATATATATATATATATATATATACATATTTATATTTATATATATCAACAACGAAATCCAATAAGGCACACACTCGGGAGGAATTTGCTCGTGCAGGTTTATTACTATGCAGAATTCCTCTCACCTTCGATGACGGTGGAAAAGACGAGCCACACCGGTATGCAGAGTTTTGTTCTTGATTTATTTATGGGCAAACAAACATGACGCGTTTCAACTCCGTCCGGAGTTTTGGTCACATGACCTTCGTAGGAACTCTCAGGTTTTTAAAGGGAACACAACGTCCAACATGACGTTCTTCTACTATAGAGATAGTAAACATACTGTTCATGATTCAATGTTACAAAGCATTATTCATGCAAAGATAATTAGCAAATCATATGTGTTTGAAAACAATTCATAGTGATTAAAATAATAATACAGAAGGTATTCAGTCATACCAAATGAAAAGTGATAATCAGCAGGGTACATACGCGTTTAACACAGTTGAAGATTATTCAAATGCCTACAGTAGGCTTATGCGTATTATTTAACGTGTGCAGGGATAAAATCATAACGAGAGTTAACAATAACTTTGTGTAAAGAATTATTCATTATCTTACTGCAAAATGGTACCGTGTTAGAAATGGGATCTCTAGTTGGCAAAGGCTTGCACCTTTGTCCAAGTGGGGACCCTTCTTCCTAGTCAGGGTAAGGGAGTTACACTCCTAAAATAACCCCTGCTCATCCCCTTGGTAGCTTGGCACGAGCAGTCAGGCTTATTCTAGAGGCAGTGTGTAAAGCATTTGCACATAACCAACAGTAATACAATGTAAGCACTACAAACTGACACCACACCAGTTTAGAAAAAATATCCAATATTTTTATATACTTTAAAACAAGACCAAATACGATAAAAATCCACAGTACAGTACTTTAAAAATCTTCTGTTATCAAAATGTCCTTAAAAACAGTTCCTTGATGTCGATAGCTCCGTCCAGGGCTATCACGGCGTCGTGAACAAACAAATCCAAACAGTTCTGGCTGACCGCGGCGTCGCGGGTCAGCTACGGTGTCGGGAAGACCCGCAAACAGTACCTTTCAGAAATGCAGGGCGTCGATGACCTCGCTGTGAGCTTCCGAACACATGGCGTCCGCAGGCGTCGGTTCCGGAGGTCGGTGCGGCGTCGTCGGGGCCCTCGAAGTCACTCGCGTTGCAGATCGATCTCCTCTCTGTTGAAGTCAGGAGCGCTGGCGTCGGCCGGCGTCGGGTGCTGCGGTGCGAAGTGCAGCGGTGCGGCGTGCGGTGCCCTCAGGTCGCGGTGCGAGCAGCGGCTCGGTGGCGGCGTCGGATGGCGTCGTCGGTGAGACCAGGGTCGCGGTGTGAGATGAAGGCGGTGCTCGTCACGGGGCTGGCAGGTCACGGTGCAGCAGCGGCGTCGTCGTAGCTGCAGCGCTGTCGTCGGCTGACGAACTTGGAGTCGATGGCACCGGCGTCGGTGGGCCAAGGCTGAGGTGCGGGATGAGGGCGGTGCGTCGTGTAACTTACGAGCGGTGCCCCCGAACCACGGTGAAAGCAGCGGCGTCGAGTCCGGCGTGGAGCGGCGTCGTCGGGGATACCACGGCGTCGTCGTGAAGCGAGGCGGTGCGAAGTGCGGTGCCCACAGGTCGCGGTGCGAGCAGCGGCTCGGTGGCGGCGTCAGCAGGCGTCGTCAGTGAGACCAGGGTCGCGGTGCGGCGTTGCGGCGGTGCCCTCTGCGGTGCCTTCAGGACACGGCGTCGGCAGCGGCGTCGTAGACGGCGTCGGGCTTGAAGTCTTTGCTGTTCCTGAGACTTCTTGAACAGGGGGCAAGCTCTACCTCAAGCCCTTGGAGACACTCACAAAGTAGATTGCAGAAAGTTCAGTTCCAGTCCTTTCACTGCCCAAGACAGAAGCAGCCACTGCAGGCCAACACAGCAAAGCACACAGCAAAGTGGTAGTTCCTCCTCACAGCTTCTCCAGCCCTTCTTCTTGGCAGTCTTCTTGATCCCAAAGAGTTCCAATTTTCTGGGGTTTGGGTCCCCCTTTTTATCCTCAATTTCTCTTTGTCCTCTGAAGGCAGAGAGGCCTTTGCTTAGTCCAAACCAGTTCTGGTCAGTCCTGGAGCACTTTGTTGACAAGTCTCCTTCTTTCCTTTCACAGTGCAGGCCAGGGACATCAGCCGCACCACAGGAGGTGGAGCCAGCATTGTGGAGGGAAGACCCAGCCCTATTCAGGTCCCAGGTGCATCTCCTCCCACCCATCTACATGTAGATCTTGCTATTCAGCCCTGTGCTGACTCACCCTGTCTCCTGGCATCCCCCAGCCCCTGTCACTCACACTCCAGACAAGGAATACACAACCTAGCAGAGGCAGGCTTGGATGGTTAGACAAGAAAATACCCACTTTCTAAAAGTGGTATTTTCAAACACAGAATGTTAAAACCAACTTCACTAAAAGATGCATTTTATCATTCTGAGTCCAGGCATACTAAACTCGAATTTCTACCATGTTCCCTGGGTCAGTTAGGATTATAAGCTGTAATAATCAGAACTGCCCATTCTGGCCTATGGGGAACAGGTAGCCTTGCAACAGTGAAAAAAGAAATAGGCTGTAATTCACTATCAGGACATGTCACACACACCAGGGCATGTCCTGCCTTTCACATACAATGCACCCTGCCCACAGGGGTACCTTGGGCCTACCTTAGGGGTGACTAACATGTAGAAAAGGGAAGGTTTAGGGACTTGCAAGTGTGTGCACTTGCCAAGTCGACATGGCAGCCCCATGCTGCACACAGGCTCTGCACTGGCAGGCCAGAGTTACACTTTACGGGCTGTTTGCGTGGGTGGCACAATCCAGTGCTGCAGCCCACCAACAGCATTTGATCTATAGGCCCTGGCACTCTCAGTGCACTTTACAAGGGACTGACACATAAATCAAATAAGCCAATTATGGAAACACCAATCCATAACACATTTTATACAGGAGCACTTGCACTTTCCCACTGGACAGCAGTGAGGAAAGTGCGCAGAATCATTACACCAGCAAAAACAGAGTCAAAACCAGGAGGTCAGAAAGCAAAAAGTCAGGGGAAACACGCCAAAAGATGCCAAGTCTAACACATGTCCCCTCCAGCTGAAAGTAGGGAGAACTACCCAACCCCATTGGAGTTCTCTTCACTAAGGCGGAAGAACCTGGACAGACCATCTGCGTTGGCGTGTTCTGTACCAGGACGGTGTTCCACCGTAAAGTCCATTCCCTGTAGGGAGATGGACCACCTCAGCAGTTTTGGATTCTCACCCCTCATTTGCATCAACCATCTGAGGGGCCTGTGGTCCGTCTGAACCCGGAAGTGAGTCCCAAACAGGTATGGTCTCGGCTTCTTCAGTGCCCAGACCACAGCAAAAGCTTCCCTTTCTATGGCACTCCACCTCTGTTCCCTGGGGAGTAGTCTCCTGCTAAGGAAGACTCCAGGCTGATCCAGGCCCTCTTCGTTCGGTTGTGAGAGCACCGCTCCCACACCATGCTCTGAAGCGTCAGTCTGCACGACGAATTCCTTGGAGAAGTCAGGTGCCTTGAGCACGGGCGCCGTGCACATGGCTGCCTTCAGGGCATCAAAAGCTTTCTGGCAGGACTCAGTCCAGATCACTTTCCTGGGCTGCTTCTTAGAAGTCAACTCTGTTAAGGGGGCAATGATGGTGCCATAGCCCTTAACAAATCTCCTATAGTAGCCGGTGAGACCTAAGAAGGCTCTCACCTCCGTCTGGGTCTTGGGGGCTCCCAAGCCAGAATGGTGTCAATCTTGGGTTGTAGGGGCGCCACCTGGCCGCTTCTTACCTGGTGTCCCAAGTACACCACAGAACCCTGCCCGATCTGGCACTTACTGGCCTTGATCGTGAGGCCTGCACCTTGCAGAGCCCTCAACACTTTCTCAAGGTGCTGTAAATGTTCTTCCCAGCTGGAACTGAACACAGCAATGTCATCCAGGTAGGCGGCACTGAAATCCTCCAGTCCAGCCAACACCTGATTGACCAACCTCTGAAAGGTGGCAGGGGCATTCTTCAACCCAAAGGGCATCACCCGGAATTGGTAATGACCTTCTGGGGTTGAGAATGCTGATCTCTCCTTGGCCCCATCGGTTAAGGCAATCTGCCAGTACCCAGACGTTAAATCAGACGTGCTGAGGAACCGGGCAGCTCCCAACCGATCAATGAGCTCATCAGCTCTGGGGATGGGGTGCGCGTCAGTCCTGGTGACGGCATTTAGCCCACGGTAGTCCACACAAAACCGCAGTTCTGGAGTGGCACCGGGTGCAGCAGCCTTTGGGACCAAGACCACTGGGCTGGCCCAAGGACTGTTGGAGGGCTCAATCACCCCTAACGCCAACATCTTAGAGACCTCCTCCTTGATGCTGGCCCTGACCCGGTCAGTCAACCTGTAAATCTTGTGCTTCACAGGAGGGCTGTCACCAGTGTCCACGTCATGGGTACACCAGTGAGTAACACCGGGGGTCAGAGAGAACAGTGGGGCGAACTGTCCCAACAACTGGTGACAGTCTCCCTGCTGCTCCTGAGTCAGAGTAGGGGAGAGGATCACACCCTCTACTGACCCATCATGCTCCTTGGTAGACAGGAGGTCAGGGAGAGGCTCACTCTCCTCTTCCACCCCATCATCTGTCGCCAAGAGCATACTCACTTCGGACCTCTCGAAGTGGGGCTTGAGGCGGTTCATGTGAAGGACCCTCAAAGGGTTCCTTGGAGCCTGCAAATCCACCAGGTAGGTGACGTCACTTTTGCGCTCCACCACCTCATATGGCCCAGTCCACTTGTCCTGCAAGGCACAAGGTTCCACTGGGGCCATGACCCACACTTTCTGCCCAGGTTGAAATTCGACCAGAGTGGCATTCTGGTCATACCACCTTTTCATTTCTTCCTGGATTGCTTCTAGGTTCGCCTGAGCGAGTTTCCTGAAGCGGGCAGTTTGGTTTCTAAAGGCCAGCATGTAACTAAACACATCCTGGGGAGTTTTCCTGGGAGCTGCCTCCCAGCCTTCCTTTACCAAACTCAGAGGTCCTCTGACAGGGTGGCCATACAGGAGCTCAAAGGGGCTGTACCCAAGAGACTTCTGAGGCACCTCCCTGTATGCGAAGAGCAGGCATGGCAAGAGGACGTCCCACTTACGCCTCATGGGTTCTGTTAGACCCTTGATCATGCCTTTCAAGGTCTGGTTGAATCTCTCCACCAGACCGTTTCCTTGTGGGTGGTAAGGAGTGGTGAACTTGTAGGTTACACCACACTCCTTCCACAGGGATGTCATATACTTGGATATGAAATTGGTCCCCCTGTCAGAAACCACCTCTCTGGGGAATCCCACACGGGAAAAGATCCCCATTAACGCCCGGCCCACCACTGGCGCCGTCGTTGTCCTGAGAGGGATTGCCTCCGGGTACCGGGTGGCATGGTCCACCAAGACCAGGATGTACCTGTTGCCCATGGCTGTCTTGGGATCCAGTGGCCCCACAATATCCATCCCTACCCTTTCAAAGGGTGTTCCAACAACAGGAAAAGGTTGGAGAGGAGCTTTGACCTTCCTCCCACTCTTACCACTTGCCTGGCAAGTTTGGCAAGACCTACAGTGCGCATCTGACTGCCTTCGCATTTGGGGCCAAAAGAAGTGGGTGACAAGCCTGTCAAAGGTCTTGTCCTGCCCCAAATGTCCTGCCAAAGGCACGTCATGAGCCAGACCCAGTAGGAAGGTCCTGAAGCGCTGGGGTACCACCAGCACATGGGCTGACCCAGGCTCAGCAACCTTAGGCTCACTGTATAGGAGACCATTCTCCCAGTAGATCAGATGTGACCCGGACTGATTACCAGCTGCCTGGCCTGCAGCCTGCCGTCGCAGACCCTCCAGAGTAGGGCCCTCGTTCTGCTCCCTGCAGAACTCCTCCCTGGTGGGACCCCCTTCTTGCTGCCAATGGGTCAGCTCAGAGATGTCTCCCAGTTCGGCTACCTGCTCCCCTGTAGGCACCGGGGCGTCCCCCTCGAGGTCCGCCTCCTCCCGGTCCGTGGGAACTTCGGGGGCCGGTTTCCCGCGCCCCCTGCCCTTCCTCTTGGCAGGGACTTGGGCCACTGTTCCAGGCTCCAAGTCCTCTTGATCACCCTTTCTGGCTGCCATTGACCGAGTAGACATGCATGCCCACTCTGGCAACCCAAGCATCTCCAAGTGTGACCTGAGCTCAACATCCTTCCATAAGGACTGCTCCAGGTCGTTACCTAGCAGACAATCTACAGGCATGGTGGGGCTCACAACCACCCTCAAGGGACCTGAGATCCCCCCCCATTCAAAGGGAACCTGCGCCACCATACACTGGCGCTCAGAGTTATCTACAGCAACTACTTGGTGGAATGCCCCTGGGACTACCTGCTTCTCAGAGACCAGGTGACACCGGACTGAGGTCACACTGGCTCCAGTATCTCTGAGAGCCTCTACCCTGTTCCCATTAATGGTCACCCAGGTGCTATATTTCTTTGTGTTAGGGGGCACCTGGTTTCCTGGGACCATCTCACTGTCCCCTAGTGAGACAAGGGTCATTTCTGCGGGATCCCCACCCTCCTGTGGGCACCCCTCCTCCCCAAGCGCTACACTAGCCAACACTTTGGACTGTCCACCGGTGGGTGGCTGTGTCCCCTTTGGGCACTTGGGGTCCCCCTTAAAGTGACCTACCTGGTCACATGCATAACACTTGCGGGGGCCGGTCTCAACAGGCTTCCCTGTAGAGACCCCCTTCTTCTTATCACCGGGGGGCTGGGAACCTTTACCCTGGGTACTAGTTTGGGGCCCTTTAGAGAACTCCTGTGCTTTACCCTTGTCCCCCCCGCCTTTCTGCTGGGGACCCTGCCCAGCTTTGGCTGAGTCTCCCCCAAATGCTTTCTTGTGGACCCTGGTACTCACCCAGCGGTCCGCCTCCATAGCAAGCTTCCTGGGGTCAGTTAGCTTACTATCAACTAGGTGCTGGCGCAGATCTGCAAAACATAGACTAGACAAGTGCTCCCATGCAATCAAATTGTAGAGCCCCTGAAAATCTGTTACATTACTGCCCTTCACCCAACCATCCAGCGACCTACAGAACATATCCACACATTCCAACCAAGTGTTGGCCTCAGACTTTTTACTGGACCTGAACTGATCCCTGTACTTCTCAGGAGTCAGCCCATACCTAGTGAGGAGAGCGTCTTTCATGTCAGCATAGGTGAGGTCCTGCCCCTTACCCAAAGCTATCAGAGTATCCCTAGCTTCCTCTGGAAAGAGAGGCCACAACCCCGCTCCCCAGTTCCTCTCAGGGACCCCATTCATATGAATAGACGACTCGTACCCTTGAAACCACCTTTGTATGTCATCACCCTTTTTGTACTCTTTACCTACATTCTTGGGGATGTGTACAATCCTGTCTGTGTGTGCTGAAGAATTGCTGCCACCATCTGAACCGGATCTACTCTTTAGCTCCAGCTCCTTGATCATTCTCTCATGATCTAGTATCATTTTTCTTTCCTCCATGGCTATTCTTTTCTCTTCCCTCTCACTTTCTATTCTGAGTTTCTCCAATTCAAACCTCCTTACTTCCCGCCTGTCCTCCAGCTCCTCTGGGGACAAACTACTGCTGCCTGGCCTGGAGGGTTCCCCCCCTCCCAAAAGCACATCCACCCTAGGAACAGGCTCCTCCACCTCTTCATTGAGATCACCAGATTGCCCACTGGCACCTCTGGCTGCTACCCAGGCCCTCAGCGCCTTTTGTAGCTCATCCTTCCTGGTGAGGCCTCTGACCTGGACTTTCAGGTTCTTGCAAATCGATTTTAACTCCTTGACATTGTAGGCTTCCAATCGATCCTCCTCAAAGGCAATTTCTACTGATGCCATTGATGATACTCTAGATTCAGGCATGTTGAAGTAGCAAGTTCGAACTGGCAAGATCAAAAATAGGCCAAAAAGAAAAAGAACCTGTAACTGGTACGTAATGGTCTGCGATATGGTAGTAGTGCACACCAATCACTGTAAGTCAAGTGCAAACACAAGTCCTATCCTCACCGCTGACAACCAATGTTAGAAATGGGATCTCTAGTTGGCAAAGGCTTGCACCTTTGTCCAAGTAGGGACCCTTCTTCCTAGTCAGGGTAAGGGAGTTACACTCCTAAAATAACCCCTGCTCACCCCCTTGGTAGCTTGGCACGAGCAGTCAGGCTTATTCTAGAGGCAGTGTGTAAAGCATTTGCACATAAGCAACAGTAATACAATGTAAGCACTACAAACTGACACCACACCAGTTTAGAAAAAATATCCAATATTTTTATATACTTTAAAACAAGACTAAATACGATAAAAGTCCACAGTACAGTACTTTAAAAATCTTCTGTTACCAAAATGTCCTTAAAAACAGTTCCTTGATGTCGATAGCTCCGTCCAGGGCTATCACGGCGTCGTGAACAAACAAATCCAAACAGTTCTGGCTGACCGCGGCGTCGCGGGTCAGCTACGGTGTCGGGAAGACCCGCAAACAGTACCTTTCAGAAATGCAGGGCGTCGATGACCTCGCGGTGAGCTTCCGAACACACGGCGTCCGCAGGCGTCGGTTCCGGAGGTCGGTGCGGCGTCGTCGGGGCCCTCGAAGTCACACGCGTTGCAGATCGATCTCCTCTCTGTTGAAGTCAGGAGCGCTGGCGTCGGCCGGCGTCGGGTGCTGCGGTGCGGCGTGCGGTGCCCTCAGGTCGCGGTGCGAGCAGCGGCTCGGTGGCGGCGTCGGACGGCGTCGGTGAGACCAGGGTCGCGGTGTGAGATGAAGGCGGTGCTCGTCACGGGGCTGGCAGGTCACGGTGCAGCAGCGGAGTCATCGTAGCTGCAGCGCTGTCGTCGGCTGACGAACTTGGAGTCGATGGCACCGGCGTCGGTGGGCCAAGGCTGCGGTGCGGGATGAGGGTGGTGCGTCGTGTAACTTACGAGCGGTGCCCCCGAACCACGGTGCAAGCAGCGGCATCGAGTCCGGCGTGGAGCGGCGTCGTCGGGGATACCACGGCGTCGTCGTGAAGCGAGGCGGTGCGAAGTGCGGTGCCCACAGGTCGCGGTGCGATCAGCGGCTCGGTGGCGGCGTCAGCAGGTGTCGTCGGTGAGACCAGGGTCATGGTGCGGCGTTGCGGCATTGCCTTCAGGACATGGCATCGGCAGCGGCGTCGTAGACAGCGTCGGGCTTGAAGTCTTTGCTGTTCCTGAGACTTCTTGAACAGGGCTCTACCTCAAGCCCTTGGAGACACTCACAAAGTAGATTGCAGAAAGTTCAGTTCCAGTCCTTTCACTGCCCAAGACAGAAGCAGCCACTGCAGGCCAACACAGCAAAGCACACAGCAAAGTGGTAGTTCCTCCTCACAGCTTCTCCAACTCTTCTTCTTGGCAGTCTTCTTGATCCCAAAGAGTTCCAATTTTCTGGGGTTTGGGTCCCCTTTTTTATCCTCAATTTCTCTTTGTCCTCTGAAGGCAGAGAGGCCTTTGCCTAGTCCAAACCAGTTCTGGTCAGTCCTGGAGCACTTTGTTGACAAGTCTCCTTCTTTCCTTTCACAGTGCAGTCCAGGGACATCAGACGCACCACAGGAGGTGGAGCCAGCATTGTGGAGGGAAGACCCAGTCCTATTCAGGTCCCAGGTGCATCTCCTCCCACCCATCTACATGTAGATCTTGCTATTCAGCCCTGTGCTGACTCACCCTGTCTCCTGGCATCCCCCAGCCCCTGTCACTCACACTCCAGACAAGGAATACACAACCTAGCAGAGGCAGGCTTGGATGGTTAGACAAGAAAATACCCACTTTCTAAAAGTGGTATTTTCAAACACAGAATGTTAAAACCAACTTCACTAAAAGATGCATTTTATCATTCTGAGTCCAGGCATACTAAACTCGAATTTCTACCATGTTCCCTGGGTCAGTTAGGATTATAAGCTGTAATAATCAGAACTGCCCATTCTGGCCTATGGGGAACAGGTAGCCTTGCAACAGTGAAAAACCGAAATAGGCTGTAATTCACTATCAGGACATGCCACACACACACCAGGGCATGTCCTGCCTTTCACATACAATGCACCCTGCCCACAGGGGTACCTTGGGCCTACCTTAGGGGTGACTAACATGTAGAAAAGGGAAGGTTTAGGGACTTGCAAGTGTGTGCACTTGCCAAGTCGACATGGCAGCCCCATGCTGCACACAGGCTCTGCACTGGCAGGCCAGAGTTACACTTTACGGGCTGTTTGCGTGGGTGGCACAATCCAGTGCTGCAGCCCACCAACAGCATTTGATCTATAGGCCCTGGCACTCTCAGTGCACTTTACAAGGGACTGACACATAAATCAAATATGCCAATTATGGAAACACCAATCCATAACACATTTTATACAGGAGCACTTGCACTTTCCCACTGGACAGCAGTGAGGAAAGTGCGCAGAATCATTACACCAGCAAAAACAGAGTCAAAACCAGGAGGTCAGAAAGCAAAAAGTCAGGGGAAACACGCCAAAAGATGCCAAGTCTAACATACCGTCATATGTGATACGACATACATCCTTATCAAGCACCTTATGGACTAAACATTTAGAATTCTCACGTCGGGTGTAGTACCCAAGTGAATGCAAAACACTTAATAACTTTCCCATAGTAGTCAAGTGCATACTGTAATGAAGAAGCGGCTGTCTCGTGAGCTAGGCCGGGTCTCCGTGTATTTTAGCTTCCTGTTATGTGATCTTAAACTGTTGCTCACTGTTGTTATCTGTGCAGAGAAGAAAGTAAATTAAGTTAATAGATGTCAAAACCTCAGTATATCCTCACACGTTTTAAATAACGGATACCTGGGATAATTTATACCCCGTTGTGACATAGTGAATAACGTTGTGATACATTGAAAAAAGAGGCACAATACATACACTATGGTAATGATTAAAATCAATTAAGTGTAATGTGAATATCGAAGATCCCTGTCAGGGAGTACAGTTTAAAAGGGTGTAAAATACACAGGGGGGGCGCTTATCCTCAGTTATTTATAGGTGTACATGCATTTCCTCATCATTATTCATACCAAAAGGTGTAATACAGCCTGCCTGCAGGATGAACTTAGACTCCAAGCGGCGCAATGCCTGTACTCTATTACCGCCTCTTGGGTTTATTGGAACACTGTCAATGCCAAAGTATTTAGCTTTAGTCCAATCACTTTCATGAGCCTCATAAAAGTGTTTCGCTGTGCTGTATGTAAAATCTTTGTTAGTGATTGCCCTCCAGGATGCGTTTTTTTACAGGGAAAATAGTGGACCCTATGTACCATCTGCCACACGGGCAGACAATTACATATACCACATATTCAGTAAGGCAATTGATATTCTTGGAGATTCTCCATTGTCTGTCTACCCTCAAGAGTTTAGTTTCTTTTACATTCTCGCTGTGGCTGAAGGCTTCACATTTGTGAAAGCCACCTCCTCTCCCTAGCCAATTAGTTTTTAGTGATGGCAGATGGCTTTTGACCAGTTTGTCTTTCAGGGACGGTGGTTTTCTGAATGTCATCGAGGGAGTCTGACCTAACTTAGCTCTCAAAGAGGGATCTTGGGTTAAGATGTCCCATCTGTTTTATATTATTTTTCTTAGGTCTTTAGTTTGGGTGCTAAATTGAGTTATCAGCCTGATCGGGCCTTCATGGTCCTTATTGTTCTTTCTAGGTTTGGGTGGTGCGGAGAGGTTAAATTTCTATCAATCTCATCTGCTTTGATAGCTCCCTTGTGTAATGTCTGTTGGGTATACCCTCTAGCTCGGAATCTCCGTGTCATTTCCTGTTTATTTTTCTCATAATCCTCACTTGAGCTACAATTCCTCTTGGCCCTTAAGAACTCACTGTAAGGAATACACTTGGGGGATGGCAGCTGAAACTTGGGGGATGGCAGCTCGCTGCGTGTAAGAGGGAGTTTCCTGCTGTCGGTTTCCTGAATAGAACGGTGGACAGTTTGCCTTTCTCTATACTTAATCTGATGTCAAGGAATGCAAAAAAATGTGAAGTAAAAAAATATATGTGAGGAGTAAAGGCTCGTGGAGTAAAGACTCGCGTTGTAAAGACAGTTAACATTATTTTAAATAAAACTGCGGAGTGAAGGCTTTAGGAGTAAAAGCCGTGGAGTAAAGGCATGCAGACTAAAACTTTTCAGACTAACATCTGATATTCATTGTGGGAGTAGGACTGCAGCAAAAGAGTCTGCAAGATTTCAGGCTATCATCTTTTGAAGATGGCCAGGCCTCACCCACAATCGTTCTGGCCCACGCAATCCTCCTACCCCCACCCAATGGCGGCATCTGCTGGAACTGAATTTTCACTGGCACATGCCCTTGTTCAAATGGGCTGCTATTGCCCAAAGGTCCCTCTTGCCGACACTGGGCCTGCTCCTAAAGTCAGCAGCCCCCATTTGGGGGGCACCTCGTTTCAAAAGCAGCATCACTTGCCAAACTGACTGTGCTATCCCACCCTAAGCTTTTCTATTCCTCGATCTAACTGGAAATACTTCATAGTTCTCATTCTATGTGTGTCTGTGTGTGTGTGCATCTGTGTACATGAGTTGAAGATAACATGAACAAACTTATAATTATAACATGAATGAATATGATGGCCTTTTATGTAAGTTTATTCTAAAGTTCAGCCATACAGTACCTGTAGGCAATAGAACTTTGTAGAAGGAAAGGAAACTAGGTCCCAAATAATGGGGGGCACTCACCATCTAAAGCCCATGGGGTTTGGCGAGGGTGGTAGAAGTGACTACTTGCAGCTGAGGTGTTCCTTCAAGACGTCTGTTTCCAACTGTTACTTAAGTAGAGGAGATGATTGCAGGATATTTTTCGGGATTGTATTCCAGATTCTTGGCGCATATCAGAAAGGGTGTATCTCTTCGTGCAGCAGGTGCCACAGTACTGCAGCCCAGGGCATGAAGGGACCACTGCACCCCAATGATATCTGTGTTTTAATACCCAAGTGGATCAAGACAGCACTTCTTTAAATGGAAATATGGAAGTGCAGGTACTAACTATCCCAGAGTACCTGTTTGCTCCTAAGAAGTACTGGTACTTTCCCGCTAAATGTATTGCACCACTGCTGAGAAGTGCTGGAACTCTCCCTTTCAAATGATAGAAGTGCAGGCACTCGGAACCTGACACTACCTGCCCATATAAAGCACTGGAAGAAGATTCATTTTTCTTGCTTGGACTGGGCCCATTGCACCCGTGCTGCACCAGTGCTGGGCAGCAGGGGAAGACTTTACTTCTGGTTCTCCTTTTTGCTTCCTTTCATCTCAAAGCTGGCAGGGACAAGGCTGTGGGTTAAGCGTTGGCCCCAAGAGATCCTTCGTTTGTCTGGCAGTTTGGCTAGCACGTGGAGGTCACTCCCTAGCAGACGATACAGCAGGTCTTGAAGGTGATTCACTGGAGGGGAAGGGGAGGGGCTCCTGGAGTTCCTGAAACGTAGATGTGAATCAGTTTTCCTTAACCCTTTCATGAGTTGTGTGACTGCATGTTGGATGCTCATTAAAAGTGCAATTTGGGCATCTGGGATGTGGTTGAGCATGACATTGCTGACGTCCTGGTGGAACTGGCCAAGAGTATTTATTGTTTGCTAACACAGTCTTATGACTTCATAGTCAGCAGCGGCTCCTCCGTAATGGCGGAGAAGCATCGCCCTCTGCCAGCAGAAGCAAACACAAAAAATAAAATGATAATAAAACTATTTTATTACCATTTTATTTTTCTTCAGGAGCCGAGTCTTAAGGGCGGGGCCATCATGATGACAGCACTGAAAGAGGAGTGGTGGGCACTGCTGCAAGTGCGCATGTCGGTTTGGCCTGGCTGTCTTAGGACATCCAAACCGACATGCGCACTGAGATCTCTCCAACTCAAGCTGCGTTGCCGGGTGGAGAGAACAGCAGGCCCAGGCTCTCAGTCCCCGTGGGTTGCAAAACCAGCCCGCTCAGGCCAATCCTGGCGCTTCTCTCATGCTGGTGTTAGCAGCATGACAGCAGTCTGGATAGGCAGGAGGGGGGTCTGGAGCCTGGGCACTAGCAGTAGAAGAGTACTGAGGCGGCAGGTAAGTGCTTTTATTTTTTATTGCTATTGTCCCCCTGAGCTGCCCCCCGCGCTGCCCCACCACTTTTGTCACAAAGCAGCCGCTACTGTTCATTGTACTGTAAAAATGGGAGTTACTGTCATCTAACTATATGTTACACACACTATCAACCGTGAGGATGAAATGCTGAGTCCCTCCACGCTATTCACCTTGTGATCTACGGCTGCATACTGATTTCTCCATCAGAGGGTAAAGTCTAGATGTTTAATTCAAGCATTGACCTTATTACTGCTCGTTTTCTATTTGGCCCCTTGCATTCAGTCCCCGCCTTACGTTTTTGCCATTCTGTTCGTGAAGTGATGTCACCAAACCAAAGGGTGAGATAATAAGTATGACAACTACACCCATTGGAAATATGGATTTCGATTTTCATATACTATAAACAGTGTTTTGAGGGCAATATAAGGTAATGATAAAAATGTATACAGGAAATAACATAAACGAAATCCCCACACTGACCAT